>CAJNOI010000369.1:0-62132 GCA_905250115.1 Adineta steineri | reverse complement strand
ACGTCTACAACAACATCCACAACGTCAACGTCGACAACAACTTCGACAACAACCTCAACTTCGACAACAACATCCACAATATCAACTTCAACAACAACATCAACAACAACATCGAATAGTGAGTTATCAAAATAATTTAATAGTTATACAGACTGTCTTGAGAATGCGAGTGTAAGTGATATGTGAATTTCTCAAATACATCCTCAGCCTCACTCGGGTCTGTAATTTCACCAATTGCTCTTTTCGCCAACAGTGATTTCGTTATTCGTGAAATTCTTGGCGAAGTTCGTAAATTATACACACCACACTCACCAATCAAATGAGTTAGTAGTATAGATCTCAAGTTTCTTAAATTTCTTTTTATTTTGAGTGGTAGGAAAATAATTTAGGTTTTTATCTGATACAAATATTAGTTTTTAAATTTCAGTCGTCATTAGTCTTTTTTATTTGAGTCTGTAATCAATTTAATGTTATTAGTTCTATCATCAACATAACAATTTTGGTTAGGTCTTCTATCGGTCATGGAGGAAGTTGACTTGAAATAGTCCTTCATGCTAATCATACCTGAATCAAATAAGTGTGAGGGTTTGAGTGTCGGCAGACGTTCATTAGTTATTAAACCTGCACTCACATTTAAACCTATAGAGTAGCTAGTAGCCATTGTTAGTCTCGAAGATAACGTATCTGACATCTGACTAGACGGAAATTCTAATAGGTGTGAGTGTAAGTGAGGGTTTGATAACTAATGAATATATATATGTTCATCCACACTCGTATTTTTTCAACAAAAATATTGATATATGACAAAAGAGCTATTCAAATATGATCTCTTCCTAGAGCGAACAAGTAAGATCTGAAAGAAGATCATTTTTCATTGTATTTGCTCCTCCGAAGTATAATGTTTCAACAAACAGGTTTAGTCCGATTTGATAGAATTCGGGTGAAGCTAGTAGAGGGAGTTGCTGAAGTAGGGATTTCGGAACAGTTCTTGCGAAAGTTGTAAGCTGACGACATGCTACTGCAAAAGTTCTTAGATTAGAACTTCAATATAAACTGTAATCTATGGTGAAAACTGTTGCGTAGAAGGTTTATATAAGGGCTTCACATATAGAATAAGTCATTATCACATCTGAATCTTTTTTTCTAGTATGGGCAACTACTGGTGACATGAACAGTCCGCGAAGATATCACACTTCAACTACATTGACAAATGGAAATATCTTAGTAACTGGTGGAAATAATGGTATCGGTTACTTAATTAGTGCAGAAGTGTACGATTCATCTACAAGACTTTGGACACTTACTGGCAATATGAACACTGCACGAGGATTTCATACAGCATCCATATTGACAAATGGAAGTGTCTTAGTTGCTGGTGGATACAGTGGTAGTAGTTATTTAAATACTGCAGAAATATATAATCCAACAACAGGACTCTGGACACTTACTAGTAACATGAGTGCTGCACGAGACTATCACACACAAGTCACATTAGCAAATGGCAATATTTTAATAGCCGGTGGATACAATAGTGGTAGTGGTATCTTGAATAGCACAGAAATCTACATATCATCTACAGGACTGTGGACAACCACTGGCAAGTTAAATACTGCTCGAAGATATCATACCGTCTCTATACTAACAAATGGAAATGTCTTAGTTGCTGGTGGAGACAATGGTGGTAGTACTTTGAATAGTGCAGAAGTATACAATCTATCCACAGGATTATGGACATATATCGGCAATATGAGCACTGCACGAGAATATGACATACAAGTAACATTATCAAATGGAAATATCTTAGTTGCTGGCGGATACAATAGTCGTAGTGGTTATTTGAGTAGTGCAGAAGTGTGCAATTCATCCACAGGACTGTGGACAACTACCGGCAGCATGAATTTTATACGCAATCATCACTCAGCATCCTTATTGGTAAATGGAACTGTTTTAGTTGCTGGTGGATACGATGGCATTGATTACTTGACTAGTGCAGAAGTGTATGATCCATCGACAGGACTCTGGACAACTACTGGCGACATTTACATTGAACGAGATTATCACACAGCATCCACATTAACAACTGGGCAAGTATTACTTGTTGGCGGACAGAATGGTGATAGTGTTTTGAGCAGTACAGAATTATATGGATGATGATGATTGGAGTGCAAAGCTCTTGAATAAATTAAGACTTGAAATATAATAAAATATTTAATCTTCGAGTTTGTGAGTAGACTATTGTGCCATCTGCACAGTAATCATTCATTGTTTCTCTCTTCTTTCTTTCGTGTGTCATCAATTATCTCTTTTATCTGCTTTTCTCTTTCTCATCATTGATGTGTGTGTCGATCGTTTTCTTATGTACAATTCAACTAGTCAGTGTTTGTGAGATGTGTCGAGCGAACTTTTTTCAATTCTTTGTTTTCTTCTGTTCTGAATTATGATATAAAGGAAATTAAACTCCTCTATATATTTCATGACTCTTTTCTTTTTTAAGTTTAATACTTTGTTATCTTGTTTTGTTCGTTTTCTCTTTTTATTTTTCTATTTTTTTTTTGTAATGTCTAAATTCTGTACTACCAAGACTTAATGATTAACAGTTATTGCAAAATAAAAAAGACAAAGTATTTTCATTCTATTTTAAAGGCATCATTTGGGTGAGAGTATGAATGTGACTGTAGATACTGTATTCATTCTCTACTCACATTTACACCCCCATTCCCGTCAAGAGTCATTCAAAAGAATCCTCCTGTCTATTTAGCTCTGAAATGGGCAATACATTCGACACTTCATTTATTGACAAAAAATAGTGATGAATCATCTCTCTATATTACTAATCATAGTCAATGTTTGAAATGAAATAATCAAAATGGAAATAAACTTTACTCATCATGAAAACAAAAACTTTATTATTCATGTTGATATAGTGACATAGAAGATAAAGTATTGTGCGAAGAAAAGAATAAAAAAAACATGTGCGTGCGTGTGTGTGTGTGTACATGTTATTCACCTATGCAAAGAAAGAAATCGAGCTGTATTTAACCACTTGTGTAAAAAGAAAAAAAAAGTCACATTTCAGTCACTTTTTACAAGTTTTAAGTTTGAAGAAAAGCAGTTTGATAAAAAGAATAACGATATAAAAATGAGTTCTTCTCATCGTCTCAAAGGTCTTCTATCAATAACTGTTCTTAAAGCAAATAATTTAATTAAGGGTGATTGGCTTGGTGAAAATGATTGTTATGCTGTTCTGTCACTTGAACCGCTTCCACTTCAATCAATAGGAGACCTTAGAAACAAAGATCGACAAACAGAAATCGCGCAAATGACGCAGATTCATGATGGTTCAAATCCAGTTTTTAATGAAAAACTTATTTTTCCTGTTGCTGATAAATTAGATATGTTATATGTTCAATTATGGGATGCTGATCCAGGCAAAGATGATCTTTTAGGACATGGAACATTGAGTTTACTTGATGATGATCAAGGTGGTCAATTTGATACAAATACAAAAAAAGAATGGCTTTATACAACAACAATTTCTTTAACTACTGAAAAAGGTAAACAAGGTGGAACAGTGGAAATTGTGCTTCATTTTATTCCTGAAACAGTTGCTGCTTATATGGAAAAAAGATTCGATGCTGCTCAAGCAGAATTGAAAAAGAAATTAACACAGCAAATAGTGGCAAAAGTGACCGGTACGGCTTCGAGCCAAATTCAAGGTTTTATGGGCATTGGCAATTAAAATTTTGATATGAACTTTCTGCTTTTGATTGATGTAGTTGTTCTTTCAGTACTAAATAAAATATATATTTCCTGATTATAAAAACAAGAATGAATATAATGTAAAAATACTTTAGTCATCCACATACTCAAGATGGTATTCTCTGTAAGAAAGAAAATATAAAATAATTTATTTTTGTTCTTTTTTCATACGAAAGGTATGGGTGTGGATATATTAGAAACATGCATCAAAATTTTGTTTCTGGAAGCGTCTTAAACATATTACATTGTTTATTTAGGCAATCACTAGAAAAACTAATTAATAATAAAAAATAGTTTGCATATTTGATAAAGTGATACTTTGACAATGGATTTTGTTTTAATCAAATAAAGAAGTTCTATAAATATGATTGAAATTTCGTTTCATTGTATGCTCTGCTTTAAATTGCTACTCTTGTTTTATGATCAAATGAAAAAAGAAAATCATATTATATGAAGGATTCGTCTGTCATTCTTTTTGTGAGATAAAATCATGCAATTAGGTCGTATCTCACTACAATCACGGCAGCCTCCGGCTTGGCGTATAAGCCGTACTAATCTGGATAATACAGCAACATATACTCTACCTGTTAGGCAATCCGTCGATAGTCGTGGCTATCAACATATTCCGTTGCGTAAGAATATTCCTCAACGGGTTTCTCGTGTCTCACTTTCTGAAAGGCAATCTCAAGCTTATCGATCATCTGTTCATAATCCATGGGTTTCTAATGCAAACAATCAGCATAGTCCTTCAGTGAGTGATTTTTAATTTTAGATTAAGATACTCTATATTTAACCTTGGTTTTTCGCTAGTCGCTAACATCTGAATCACCACCATTGCGGGATAATTTTGGATCTTTGTTTCACAAGCACAATGATTCTAGCAAGACAAGAAATCGACAAAAAAAGAATCGTCTTCGAAAAGCTTTTCTACTTATATGTGGTTGTCTTGTACTTCCATTTTTACTAGCGCTTCTACTCGCTTTACTTTTTGGATTCCTTTATCGTACGTATAGATTGCTTCTTTGATTGAAATATTTGATATGACATGATCTGTACTAATACACAGATCCACAGTCTTCCAAAACAACCATTGGTGTAACTTTTACCACTACAACATCAACAACATCAACAACATCGAGTAAGTATCTTAAGGTTGTCACAGTCAATGATCTTTTCTTCTTCTTCTTCTGTTTAGTAACAACTAGTACAACAACTGTGACTACGACGACAACATCAGCGAGTACGACGACTACAACAGGTGATTATCAAAATGTATTATCATTACTATACGTTATTCATTTTATTTTTTACTTTTCAGTAACAGAAACAACGACGACGAGTACCAGTACAGCTACGAGTAAGAAAATAAATTAAAAAATTTATGAAGAATTCATTTTTCTTTATTTTAGCTACAAGTACAACAAGCAGTAAGTTTCTTACATTGATAATATTGTCTAGTAAATAAAAATTTAACTTCTTTTTTTTAGCGACAAGTACTACAAGTAAGTTCCTTTTTAGATTTAAATATTGTGTAATATCATTATGTCAAGGTACAACAACCACAACAACATCTTCATCAACAAGTAAACTCCTATTTTGATAGAAAGTTTTTTTTCGAAAAACAATTGAGAACGTGAGAGAATATTTCGTGTCGTTAGGCAATCCTATCGGAATACATATTTCACTTGAGAAAAATTTGCATTTACAGATGCAGCTTATATTTGCTAATGATGGCACTTTCATTATTTCTTTTTTTTTCATTGACTACAGCTACAACAACAACAACATCGACGACAACGATGACAACAACAACAGGTAAGCACTATTGTTCGTATATTTCTTCAAACAAACGTATTTTTGTTTTTATTATGCCTATTAGCATTTAACTGTGCGTCCACTATGACTTCAACTTTACAGTCATGGACAGACTCCGGTTGTTCAAAAGACAATTGGTGTACATACTCAAAGAGCTTTATCGCATCATATACTGGTATACGTACACTCGTATTTTCCTTCGCTAATATCTTTCATGCGAATATGTACTTAACCAATATCAAAGTAGATGATGCTAGCAATGCTCAATTACTTAACAATGGAGATTTTTCTGCATCATCTGGATCAACACCAACAAACTGGCTTAAATGTGGTGATTCCGGACTAGTTGATTCTACATGTAATGTGGCTACTTCTATTGCATGTTATAACAACACAGCTACTGGTGGCTCAATTTCGCAGTCGTTCTCAGTCGTATCTGGTACAAATTATACCGTTCAATTTGATGTCTATTATCATTCTACAAATGGGAATAGTGGTGGATTTACTTTAAATGTTGCTGCTATCTGATTGATATCACTATTATGATTTTAAAATAAACATACAGTTAATAAATCTTTTTAGTTTGAATGATTATTTGTACTCCTATATTCATCATTTTTCTTCAATATACATTATAATTATCAATAAAAATTTCGCGCAAATATCTGATTAGATAAAATAAATGAGTACATTAGTAGCAACTGTCGGGAAATTTATTTTAATTAAATTTCTATTTGAAGAAAAAAATCAAAAATAATTCCAATCATCTGTTGTAATATTCTTCAATATTAAGCAACAGGACTGACCAATTGTTGAACAATAATGGCTACGTCAACAAAAAGCTGGGTAGTACCAAGATATTGTTGAAGTTGTGCTAATAATTGAGTGGCAGCGGCTTCAGGTTTAAGACTACCATTCATAACATTTGAAGCAAGTTGAAGTGTAAGATTTTCAAGTGCTTTCAATTGGGGTTGTGTAAGAGCAGCAATAACTTTGTCAGCAAGAGCGGCAAGTGATGCAACTGCGCTCTAAATAGAAAAGAAAATTAATGTTGAAAAGAAGTTAATAATTGACTGTACTGAGTATTGTGGATGTTGAGCAACAATAGCTTCTAAATCACTGATTTGTAATTGTTTGCCTACTGCTGAACGTGTGCCAAGACCTGAAAGTAAATTTGGTTGGATTGTAAGAAGAGCACTGCCTAATTGTTGAATAGCGTTGGTTACAGCATTAAGAAGTTGGTTATTTGAACCAAGTTGTTGTTGAAGTTGTGCTAATAATTGAGCAGCAGCGACTTGAGGTTTAACACTACCGTTCATAACACTTGGAGCAAGTTGAAGAGCTTGTTGTACAAGTGCTTGTAATTGAGATGATGAGAGAGCATTAGCAACTTGACCAGAAAGATTATGCATTAAATCATTCAAAGCCTATAGAAAAAAAATATGATAATTGAACATACAAGTACATAGATGAAGATATTTTACAGTTTGTGAACCAAGTTGATTAATAACTGCATTCAAATCATTCATACCATTGAAGATTGGATTGCTTTGTACGAAAGCAATAACGACGAAAAAAAGAGCACATCCGATTGAAAGACGCATGTTAGAAGATACTTCGTTTGAAAATTGACTGAAGAATTGACTGATTTTCCATGGTTTTTATATTCTTGTTTCATGTAGGATTTAATCGAAAATCAGGTGATATTTAACAACGATCACGTGTTGATTTTTAATTGAATCTAATACTGTCCTTGGTTAATCGGATAGAATTACAAAAACAATCGACAATCAATGAAAAAACAAATTTGGATTAAACGAGCTTAGATATAGAATCAATTGAAAAGAAAAAATCACATGTACATGGTGAGCCTTAGTTTATGATTATTTTGCTTTCATCTATGGATGCTAATTTTACAATAGTAGCGAGATAGATTCTTGTTGATTCATTTCTCTTATATAGAAATTTTTTATTTGTGGGTTTATTTAGATATATTTTACTGCAACAGGTTCAGATTCAAACAACGATAATAATTTAACTGGAAAATATGTGACCATGGTATGCCTTCACGAATATGAAATAGTCAATTGTTATGCATTTATTGTTTCTAGATTCTTTTTACATACATTATCGATGAAAATCAATCGAGATAAGAGTATAACAATATTTATTCAGATATATTTTAATGAAAGCAAAGAAAATATATGATTGATATTCAAGAAAAACGATACGGAGACAGAATTCCTATCAAAAACAGGACGAATTGAAACTGTCTATGAATTACAATTTCTTTACATTGTTTCATTTTTGATGAACTTGTTTTCTTTCGCGAAAATCCTCTAAGTTCTTGGATACTTTCTTTTTTTAAAGTTTTTTTTAATTATTTCTATATCAAATGACTTACATTCATTGAGTTTTAGACTTTTATGTATCAAGCAAGATCTTGAGGGTGTGGGTGTGGATAAATAAGATATGAATCCACACCCACCCACGGACACCCATTTCTATAAGATATTTTTTTTATTCTATTAACTACAAATCCAAGCAATCTTAACCGACAACTATTTTTTGAATCTTTGAATGTAATACCGGAATCATCCATCGAACATTGCATCGAAATCTGATAATTAGTGTTACTTTGACGTTCGCATCCGTTCGGTATTTTTATGACAATTTTGACAAGTACTATATTTCAATTCATCATATCGACTCCCACAACATTATAAAAATTTTCATATTACTATGAAAACAAGATTTTCATTTCATTTATCTATAAGATATTCAATCAAAGAAGCTTCATACACGTATATTTTTACTTCTCTCGCAAGATATCAGTATCAATTATATTCCTTGCTGCTTCTCAATTATGTTGCACTATAGACAGAAAAAAAATATATGATTATTTCCTGCTTATATATTACATCTTTTACTGGTATTGTCTAATATACGTCATATAAATATGAGATCTAACCGACGATCTATAAGATAAATATCAAAAAAATACTATGTTTTCTGACTTATGACTCATTTGATATCTATTATTTAATAAATAAAATTTATTTTAACTTTAAATTAAAGACTTTCGGGCATTTTCTACTATAGTTTTTATATAATTTAGATGAAATATACAACTTTTCTTTTTATTATTTTTTTTATTGAAAAAAAACAAAGTGTTAATATGTACCATATATACATATATGTATTTTTTTTCTGTTATTTCTTGTTGATGATAAGAGTTTTTGTATTGAAACAAAGATTTGTTAAAAACATCTTATTTTCTCTTATAGAAGAATTATTTCTATTGTATTATTATTATTTATCTGAAGCAGAAAAAAACCGTTACTAATATCTATAGAAGAAAATAAAAAAAAGTGAGATATGAGAATATAAATTAAAAAGAAAAAGTACGTTACTTACTTATTTATGAGCATTTTCTGAGTTATAAACTGATGTTTATCATGAAAGATAAAAGTACATGAACGTTCAAATAACTACCAACAACTGTAAATAATCAATTCTATATGAACGTCTTAAAAAAAAGATCATTAATTATTGTTACGCCTTTATAGAAACAATTTTGACGATATTTATAAAAATAAAAATATCCAAGATATATAAATTAATATTAGAAGATAATATTCTTCTAATAGATAAAAAAAGACTCTTAAGAAAAGTCATTTATGGTTGACAAATTATAAAGATAATTTTGTTTGAAAGGAAAATTTTTTTCTGACTAATAGCGTAGTGGAGAAAAAAAACAGATGGTTGTCGAAGAATCAATTTGTTTTTTAAAAAAAAAATATTTTCCTTAGAGACGATGTTTTTTCTATAATATATAATATTTTTCTTTTCATTGAAGTTTCTTTTTTTCAGCAGAGAGTAAGTGTTCTTAAAATTTTTCTATTGAACAAAATGATCTGTTTTTTAAATGAATTTTGATAGAACTGTTTAAATCCCTATTGCCTTTTTCAATTTGATTTATGTTGAAGATGAATTGTATATTTCTTTTCTTTATAATTATCAAAAAAAGCAAACTCGATTTCATTGTAATGTTAGATCTTAATCATATTTTGAAATACGAAATATACATTGACACGTAGAATCGATATTTCTCAGTTAGATTATTTTTCGAACAGAAAAAAAAGAATTGCTTGCATATGAGTAGTAACATATTTAATTAAATATAATACGGAAAGAATAGATAAGGGAAATTTAGATTATTTTCCTTTTATAAAAATAGTCATTTCAAAGCTGAAATAGTTCTGCTAATATTGATTAGATCGTTAGATTTAGATACATTTTTTTGAACATTAAAAACATTCAGAGAAGAAAAAAAATGACATTTTTGATGATAGAACGGATATTATTTTTGATGTATTTCACTTTCACTTATTAATATGCAAAGTTTCATAAAAAATTATTAAATCAAATTGATTAAAAATCAAATACATTAAAAATGATGTCCGTTTCATCATTTTTTTACTGCTTGGGTGATGTGTGTGAACATAATTTTCTTTTCTCTCTTATTCTTATGAGTCGAAATGGTTCGACATACATCTCAAATATATTTTTACTCTAATGAATATATGGACGTTGTTGCTAATACATTTGATATATTTTGTTTTAACAATTAAAATGTCAAAAACGTCGATATTTAAAGTTTCTTTCGTGACACATTATTGAATATAAATAGGAGCACTATTCTAAATTATTTCCGTATCTATTATTTATAAAAGACCATGCTTTTTCTTTTCTATTAACTCATTTTCCAATAAACAATTCTTTCGATAGAAAGTAAATGATATATAGTAGTAGACAGTTGTTCAATTTATTTATTCTTTTTACAGAATCTAATTAGATAGTTAAACTAGTGAGTAATATTATCCTATCTTATTTCTTTTTAAATGCATTTGTGTTGTGAATAAGTTTCCTTTTGTTTTTTTGAATAGAATAAATTCAAAACTGGACTAAATGTGTTTATTTCTACTGCTAATGATAAATTAATATTTAATATAAATGTGAAAGTTAAAGAACAATCACCTTAATTCTTAGATATTGTTTTGTTTCATTAAACTCATTTTTATTGGATAAGTATAATCTAGTATATTTGTCATTATTACGAGTAACTATTTAGTTTTTTATGTTGTTTTATTGAAAACAACGAAACTAGACATAAATAACTCTCGTAACTAATCTTTTTATTTTTAGAAAAAAAGTTTTATCCTCCAAAATAAAGACTTTCAATCGTTTTTGTTTGCCGCCGGTAATAAGCATTTAATCAGGTAAGAAATATTTAAATTAGTTTTGTAATGTATATATCAAATGTCGTAGGAAAGATGAGTTTTAATAGAAATAAATAGTATAATATTTTTATCAATAGACAATTAAATACAAGCCATTTTTCATGATTAAAGATAATTGAAATATAGGATAATAGTATATATCTATGTCAATTCTAATAATTAAATCGTTTTGTTTAATAGTGATTGTTAAGAAAATTTTCAAGATATCCTGTACGCACAGATATATGACGGTATATATAAATACAGAGATTTTTAATCTATGAATTCTTCTAGAATATTATTCAAGCTAACATGAGTGACATCGTAAAAATACAACTTTCATCGCCTAATCAACATCAAACTGTATCAAAACCTGATATTTATTGGATTCCTGAGACACATAATCGATTGTAAGTATTACATTCCTCTTACTAAAAAATAATTTTCAAGAGAAATTAATTAACTATTTGTTTTTAAAAGGAGTAAGCGCGTTAAAATTTTGATTGGTGTCTGCGCAGTGATTGGCATAATTATATTCCTTCTCGGACTACTTTTACCAACACTTCTTACTAAAGGTAAATCAACATCCTTTCCTACTACTGCCACCACTATAACGACAACCACTCAAACTACATCAACCTCTACAACGTCAACTTCAACAACAGCGACAACCTCAACCTCTACCACATCCACGTCCACTACCTCGAGTACAGCAACAACCTCAACCTCTACGACATCGACATCCACAACTTCAACTACAACATCCACGACATCAACATCAACAACAACTTCGACTACAACAACATCCACAACCTCAACCTCTACGACTTCAACATCCACGACCTCGACTTCAACAACAACATCAACAACCTCAACATCAACAACAACTTCGACCACAACAACGTCCACAACATCAACCTCTACGACTTCAACATCCACAACGTCGACTTCAACAACAACATCAACAACCTCAACGTCAACAACAACTTCGACCACTACAACATCTACATCCACGACCTCAACCTCGACAACCTCGACATCCACAACCTCGACTTCAACAACTACCTCAACTTCGACAACCTCAACGTCAACGACAACTTCGACCACTACAACATCTACATCCACCACCTCAACTTCTACGACTTCGACATCCACGACCTCGACTTCAACAACTACCTCAACTTCGACAACCACAACGTCAACAACAACAGCAAACAGTGAGTTACCGGAATAGTTTAATAATAATAGAGAACGCCTTGAAGGTGGAGGTGTGTGTATGTTCATTAGTTATCAAACCCACACCTTAATCAAGAGAGCTCTCCAGAAAGTTTGTCGAAATATTTATAGAGAAAATTGTTGAAAGAGTTGCTGAAGTCGGTTTGGAAACAGTTTCTGAGAAATTTGCTAGCTTGGTAAAAAGTATTCTAATCAAAATCGAACTATTTAGACATATGAAAAATATAATCGACTACAAACATATCAGCTATTTCTTGGCAAAGTTATCGTTGAAATGCTAGAGAAACATTGTTAGATTAAAATATTATTACAGACTGTAATTTATGATGAAAATTATTCCGCAGAAAGTTCATATAAGAGTTTTACATGTAAACTAGATCAGGGGAGCCATATTATCTATTACCACTGCTTCCACTTACCAAGATAACAGTAAGTGCTTTTATAATTGAAAAATGAAATAGATAAATAAATACTATCAAAACGAGTTTGTTGCACCTTTATTGATATACGTTTTATTTTTTTTACTTATTCTCTTGTATTATTATTAATATATCTCCTTATAGTATCAAAGGTATAGGATCGAGTATATAACTTAGAACCTGAGATTGAGATTTGCTTAAAACAAGTATAATTAAGTCATATATATCCTAGTTACTTAAAAGGATCACTTATCATTTACTAGTGATAGTAACGCGAATGTGACACCCCTGCACTAGATGATTACAATATCTGAATGTTTCGCTCTAGTATGGGCAACTACTGGCGATATGAATAGTCCACGAAGATATCACACTTCAACTACATTGACGAATGGAAATGTCTTAACTGTTGGTGGTAACAATGGTGTTGGTTACTTGATTAGTGCAGAAGTGTATAATTCATCCACAGGACTTTGGACACTTACTGGCAATATGAACACTGCACGAGGATTTCATACAGCATCCATATTGACAAATGGAAGTGTCTTGATTGCTGGTGGTTACAGTGGTAGTACTTATTTAAATAGTGCAGAAATCTATAATCCATCAACAGGACTCTGGACACTTACTAGCAACATGACTGCTGCACGAGAATATCACACACAAGTCACATTAGCAAATGGCAATATTTTAGTAGCCGGTGGATACAATAGTGGTAGTGGTACCTTGATTAGTGCAGAAATCTACAATCCATCTACAGGCGTGTGGACAACTACTGGCAATTTAAATACTGCTCGAAGATATCACACCGTCTCTATACTAACAAATGGAAATGTGTTAGTTGCTGGTGGAGACAATGGTGGTAGTACTTTGAGTAGTGCAGAAGTATACAATCCATCCACAGGATCATGGACATATACCGGCAGTATGAGTACTGCACGAGAATATTATATGCAAATAACATTAGCAAATGGAAATGTCCTAATTGAGGGTGGATATAAAACTGGTAGTGGTTATTTAAGTAGTGCAGAAGTGTGCAATTCATCCACAGGACTGTGGACAACTACTAGCAGCATGAATTTTGTACGCAATCATCACTCAGCATCTTTATTGATAAATGGAACTGTTTTAGTTGCTGGTGGATACGATGGCATTGATTACTTGACTAGTGCAGAAGTGTATGATCCATCGACAGGACTCTGGACAACTACTGGCGACTTTAGCATTGCACGAGCATATCATACAGCATCCACATTGACAACTGGGCAAGTGTTACTTGTTGGTGGACAGAATGGTGATAGTGTTTTGAGCAGTGCAGAATTATATGGATGATTGGAATGAAATATTTTTGAGTAAACTCAGACTTGAAATATATGAAAATATCTAATCTTCGATGTTGTGAAAACAGTATTATGTTATCTATATAAAATTTAATCATTGCTTTTCTGTTCTCTCTTTTGTGCGTTTCTAATTGTTACTGTTATCTGCTTTTCTGTCTCTCATTATTGATATGCGTATCGATCGTTTTCTTCTGAACGATTCTCTTTTAATGCATTTCTCTCGTTACTTTTTTTTCTGCTATACATTTTTTTGAGCTCGTTCGCTTTTTCTTAGTTGAGGAGATATGATTATATGTGAATCAGAGACCGAATACTTGAGTTCATTGAAGCATTGTAGTTCTTTTTTTGCTGATCATCGACGTAATCAGCTTAATCACGTTTACTTCACTTGTATAAAGCGAGTTTTATTTTGTTTAGAATGAAATAATTCTCTCTCTCTATGTGTGTTTGATGCGCTGTCGCTTGGGAATAGATGTTTTCGTTACTTGAATAATTATCTTGTAGCATTAACAAAGTCGACTAATGGTGAAATGCTTTTCGAACGTGTATCGTTAAAGATGTTTTGATAGTCGTATATATCGAGAGATTTCTCTATTGAATATTTAGAATCAGCCAGTATTTGTGAGATATTTCGAGTGAACTTTTTTCAATTCTTCTTTTTCTTCTGTTCCGAATTATGATATGAAAGAAATTAAACTCCTCCATATATTCTCTGATTATTTTCTTTGAATTTAATGCTTTGTTATGTTGTTTTGTTCGTTTTTTCTCTTTGGTTTTTATTTTTATTTTTCTATTTTTTTTTTGTAATGTCTAAATTCTGTACTGCCAAGACTTAATGATCGACAGTTATTGCAAAATAAAAAGAACAAAGTAATTTAGTTAATGTTGAAGTACATTGAAGAATATCTTTTAATGAAAGATGTTGTGAGAGTGAGAGTGGGTGTGGGTGGAGATGTTGATCTGAATCACACACTCATTCACTTGTACGATGTTCCTGTATAAGTAAGAAAACATATGATCAACAAAAGAATCAAATGATTTAAGTTATAAAAATCCAATTATGAATCATACTATTTGTTAAGAGAAAAGTAACAAAGCATATAACAATATATTTTTAGGATTGTAAAAACTGGTGTCAATGTAAAACAATTATTTGAAATGAATATTAGATATGTATTAATAATCGGCAAAGAAATAAAAGAGAAACTTTAATTAAATCATCTGTAAAATAATAGTAATCGATGATTCATTAGAACAAAATTTATCCAAGTACATTATAATGAAGTATTGGATTTTATCTCCGAAAATCAAAATTAATTATAATGTATTAATACTTCATTGTGTTTTTAGTATTTCAAGAAGTGCTTCTATAGTTATTGCTTACTTAATAAGTAGACGTCAGATGAATTACGATCAATCTTTTTTTTATATCAAAACAAAATGAGCAATCATACGTCGGCACGCAAATTTTATTGAACAGTTAAGAACCCTCATCCACACCCACACCCTACAACACTCTTTTCTAATCATTCGATGCAGTATGAAAAGAATGATTTAGTAATTGAGACATTGTTCAACAGCAAAGATATTTCTTGTTTATTATTTAAAAAAAAATGAAGAAGTCTTAATTATTATTAGTGAAAATGATGGATATGCACAACCGATGGTGTTGGTGGCGGATGCGGATTCTGACGAATATAAGCATTCAATTCTTCCTTTGCATCACTGAATGAAAACACTCCACCAACAGTATTCCCATAGGAATCTGGATCAGCAGTGTATTTATATCCTGCTTTAGCCACATCCAGTTGTGTATCTTCAAACGAAATCAACTTCAATAAATAAGCCATTTGAGCTGCTGATATGCGTTGAGCTGTTTGGACCGTTGTTTTAATTGCACTGGCTTTATCGTCATCGAAATCTTCGCTCTTTACCCGGTTCACTAAGCTTTTGAAGGTGTTTGAATCCATTACAACCTATTAAAAATACAAGTAGCAAAGATGTCAAACATCAGTATTCATACATACGAAATGAGTTTTTGATTGATCAAGTTGCAAAACACTTTTGAATGATGAGCGGTGAAAATGAAAGGTAACTGCATTTCTACCGCTTTTTATACTCAACCGTTTGTTTGCACAAAAGTTGCAGATTACTAAGCAAAATGGATTAAATTACTGAAACTATAGCGGTTAGTAATCAATATTGACAAGGTAAATATTAATATTGGGAGAAATCGCAGAAGAAACTGCGGAAGTAGGGTGAATCACATATGCATACATTATTCATCTTATGATATGGCGCGAGTGATGATATTGATATTCATAGGAAGAATAAAACATTCGAAAGGTAAAAGGAGTATATTATATTTCAATGGGATTTTTTTACATAATGATTCATATTTTTTGATTTTAACAAATAGACGATATGCATATTTTTATACGACAGTGATGTCAATATACCTTCAAAAACTTTAAAACCAATCCATGATATGTTGAGTACAGCCTCATCAGTCGCTTAATTTTGGTGTAAGTTCGAACTGCTATATCTTCAAAGATAAATTTATAAACGAATAACACAAAATGTGTCGACGAAAGCAAAACTCTACATTTATTTTAACATATCAATCGATTGATAGTATGCGGCAGTTCATAATTTCTATTATATCATTTTCTAAATCATATTGCATTGTTTGCTATCTAATGATCATCTTATCTGATGTGAAATCACAGCAATTATGGTAGCTGCTCTCCGATTCACACTCAAGATTTATTTAACTATGAGAACTGAATTCTTGTCTCTTATACAGATATAACATATCGTTTAAAAACATAAATATAACTGTAGTTTCCTTTCTTTTCTGCAAAATTGTGCCATCCAAAAGTATTTCTATTGAATTTTCTGCCAAAGAAACGTCAAAATGAGCTAGACAAAAAATATGAGTTTTCGTCAAAAGGTGTGGGGGCGAATGATTAAGACAATATAGCTACCCACCCACTCTAGTGCGAACCGCCACGTGCCACTATGATAGTAATTCTGTTAATAATTTTATTTGTTCTGATTACAACGGCAAAAATGCTGATGATCACGATCACGAAAATTACGAAAACGATGTTCAAAAATACGATCACCAAACCGATGAACATCATAATGATAACGACATGTCGCACCTTGGACACGTTGCCAATTCTTTCGATTGTATGTACCATTACTAATCTCACTGTCCAAAATACCACTATAGTGCCAATCACGACACCTCTTACAATCAGGACAACGACGACCGCCACAAACAAGGGCGAATCTTTGGTGTTGATGAGATTCTAAATAAAATAATACGATATTTTATAATAATTGAGAAAAGCTTATTAGGCGCCCTACAACGATTCATTAAAAATTTCGATTTAAATATGAATTCAACATATAAAATGTTTACGTTATGACTGATATAATTCTTTTTACATAATGGATATTATTTAAGCTTCTATTCGTGATTTTGTGCTTTCCATAATAAAAACTAAAGTATGCTCATAAGTTTGCGAGTATGACTACGATTCATCCTCTCAAAGAGACTGATGATCGTATTATTAATTGTGCTCCTGTTGGTTGTTTTGTTTCTTCCATAATAAGTTAAAATGGCGACGTAGACTATTTCGTCAAACAAAAAAAAGTAAAATTAATCTATTCTCAGTATTTTTCTATAGCTACATCCGTTTTCAGTCATACTGAAACTGCTGCCATTTAAAAATAAATCTAATACTTACTGAATATACTTTTGTTTACGGATTCTGGCAATATAGATATCGTAGACATAGCTGATGCTAATTGTTCATCGCTATCTTCACTTACTTCTACCAAATGTACAACGTTTACACCACCAGGATGATCTAGTGCATCAGAAACGACACGTAGTTGAGTTCCCGGACCCAACAATACTTCATCTTCATTAGGATACTTCGTATAACCAGTAACATGCTTACCATGTACGGCTTCGATTAAGATCAAAGTCATTGTTGTTTCCGAAGCTAAAAAGTGCATGATGGTATGCATCGACAGTGAACATGAAGTGATACTCCACCATGTTAACTCGTCATTTTTATTAAAATATTGGCTAATGTCACCTATTACTCCTCGCCAAATATTTTTCTTCACAGTTGGTAATTTGGTAAGTGCAGTGTCGAATAGTTTTAGATAGGGAAACCAGGGTTTTACAACGGATCGATCTTCAGATCGCAGTACTTGGTTCAGCACTCGGTGCAAACTATTATCACCTTCTTCCATTGTGTACAAAAAAATAGCTGCCGATTCATCATGAGTAAGACCATGTTCTGATGGAAAATGGCAATCTTTTTTGGCAGTTTCGATGGAATGTTCTAACTCGTCGGTGCGAGGTTCAATAAATTTCAAACTGTCTTCGAGTGAAATGAGTTTTTCATTCCAATAACCACATATAGGCGAAAGTTTCTTATTATGAAACTCAACATCAACAAATCGACTTGTTGAATGCGGCGTATCGTCTGTCATGCAAGATTTTGCTAAAGCTATAATATATGAAAATATTATTGCGTTTGTCGTTGAATGTGATAATGCGCAATCACATAATATTCTTATTGTAATGACTAACGTTTCTTTTTTGCTTTATGCAATAAAAATGTGAGGACAACTAACATGGATGATAGAACACATATTCTTCGTTCGTATAAATATGTATCTGCACATAATTACATCACTAGTTATACATAAGTGCACGTGCTATTGTTATAGTATCATTCACTTTTATATTTTCTTTCTTTCTATTCTGTCGTACATATATGTAATTTTTTCTTCTTTTCATGACGTTCAAGGAATTATCCGGATCATTCTGATTTATTATTTTCAAAATGAAGAAACTGGATGGTTTCGCTTTTATAAAAAAGTAAATAACTGATCTTATTATTACATCGGACGCATATAAATGTATTTTCATCAATCGAGAGGATTTTTAATGAATAATTCAATAAAAGAAAAGAAAAAATTAATTAAAAACAACAACATATAACTAAGAGGGTCTAAAATCATACGACATCTATTTGTTTTTACATAAATTCTAAATTCGAAGCAGTAGATATATGAATCTCAGGGGCTATTTGATTCTGGTTAGCACAACACCAATTTTTCCATCTGTGCCATATTTTTTTTCTTAACACAGATTTCACTTGACGACGATATCGTGGTGAGATTATTATATAAAGATAAAAACTAATCTATAATAAAAATCAAACTCATTCAATTCAAATAATATAACAAAGAAAGGATTTACCCCATATTGTGCATTCGTTAACGAACCAGCTAACACTTGAATCAATTGGCCAATGGTATATTGTAACGAATTTGTTTGAATAAAATAAGTATTAATAAGATAGATTCGATAACAACAATGGGGTAATATCAAACATACGAAAAAAACAACTCGAATTAAGACCATTGCAGTTATTTGACGATCAAATCGACGGCGTTCTATTGGAATTTGTCGACGAACAATTCGACGAACATTTTTATAAGCTAGCAAACTAAATGATGATGCGAATATAATTGGTAAAAAGCCTAACAAAAATGGATAGAAGAAAAATGTTGTATATCTAATCCATATGACATTCCATATAATACATCCTGCTGAGGGATGTATACTGTAAAAAAAGGCAAATAAAAGACTGTGAAGAAACCATATAGGAATTAACAAAAATACAAGACATCGAGCTAATTTAAATGTAAGCAATTGCCGAAGATATAGTTGATGACTTGTTGAAAAAAATTGATCAATAGCTGCCAAACATACCATACTGTATGATATAAGTATAGTCGTTCCCAGTACAATAGTTCGTATTCTACACCATATGAGTGAAGTAGTTGGTAAATCACTTTGATAAACTGATGCAGAGATATCCAAACTGAGAGAAAGACTTCGATTAACAAAAATTGAAATTATTTCAATTATTAAATAAAAAGTACATCGCTGATCTCGAAAGCATTTAAGATAAACGAAGGCAAGAAGATTTAAAAGATTACCAATAAATCCAAAAGCAAATGTTATACAATCACTATATAAAGCATATTTAGGAATAATTTCTAGTATTATTAATGATGCCATGAAAACGAGAATTATATCTATGCTAAAACAATATTGTTTCTTTTTTATGTTCTGACAGAATATGCGTTCATCTTTTTATTCATTAAGCATTTGTTATTCAAACGCGTAAAGCGTAAATAAATATCTAAAAGCGGTACTACTAATGAGGTGATGGTAGAAAGAGAAACAATTAAAATTATTTTTCATCAACTACTGTTATTTATCTATAAGACAAGTAGTTTAAGATGGTTAAATAATGAGAAAAATCATAAAAAGTATCGACATTCATAGTAATCCGAAATAAAATAATAATTATGGATTTAATTTAGGTTATTTTAAATAAAAAATTTCCAACTGTTATAGAAAGTTATTATAGATGTCATGCGTAATAAATAAATGAGAAAAGGTTAAATCAGATCAAAAATATATTCCAGAAATATCTACATTTAAACTACTGGTTTATTAATTTTGCAGGTAACTACCTATATTGCTGGTTGCTGCCTTGTCATGTAATTATTGCCATTATAATGAAAAATAATAGCTATAAATACATGATAATGCAGCTGACGGCAGCTGCATGGTTATGAAGATCGAGATATTTTCCGAAAAAAGTGTGACCTATGTTGATGTCATTAATTAAAAATTTCTAGTCTGAGAATAATTATCAAAATTTTCAAAGTAGCTTTTGATCTGAATAGAATTGTTATAGTTTCAGGAAACATGACTTTTTTTATAAAAGAGATTTTTAATTTAAATAGAATTTAGAATTAAATGTAATAAATCATGAACGTTTATTTTTCAAATGTAGTGAAACAGATGATAATTATAATATTGTTGTTATTGCTGTGTGAATGTGGGTGGATGTCAATGTGCATAGTTATATACTTCCATACCCGATTAAGTACGTCATATAAGGAACAATCGTCAAGCATTTATTCATAATAAGAAGAACAGAAAATGGAAAGAATTGATTTAGTTTTTTGTTGATTGAGGATGTTCTAATAAACCACGATGTACGATGGATATCGTGTTTCCTTCTTGGATGTTGTATTCACTTACTTTCTTCCAATCAGCAATTTTATGACCTGCAAAAATTAATCTTTGGGCGTCAGGCTCTATTCCTGTCTTTTCTTGAATCTTGGCCTTAACACTATCAAAAACATCGGACGATTCGATTTCAATGCTGATGGTATTGCGATCGAGATTCATCACCAAGACGCGCATTTCTTCGAGAAGTAATAGTGCAGATGAATTGAGTCGTTTTTTTTTCTTTGCGTGTGCTGACTAATGATTCAGTCAAGTTACCTATTGACAACAAACCTTCATCTTACTTGACGACAGAAAGGAGAAAAGAGAAAAAGCCAACATCAAATGAAAGGGTAGACTTGTTTTGGATTCTTCCAACTTTCATGTTTGTCAAAGGTGAGGTAAAAAGGAGAAGAGGGTGTGAATTTAGTTGGAAAAAAAACATAGAATAATCACCCACACTCATACTCTCAAGATTATCTAATATTATCAACTAGGAGAAGGCTTTTTTATCAATGAAAATCTAAATAAAGAAATTGTGGTTGAATAGAACCGATTATCTACTATTCAATTTTGATTAAAACGAAATAGTGTCCGATGAATTCCTCGTAGTAGAAGCGTCATGGCAAAAAATTATGAACTAATTCTTTTGAAATAATCTGTGTGATTCTTTGCTATTACACGGAATCAACACAATGTAGACATAATAACACGGTATTATTATTTTCGTCTATTAATCAATTACTTGAAGACGTCGATAATAATAATAATGATAAAATCGATTCATATATTTATATATCAAATGCTATGTACTAGAGATAATCAGAGAAATACTAGAAGTATTTTCAAATACAGCTAATCGATCTTTCAATGAATTCTTTTAAATTCAATGATGTTATCTATAGAATAATTCTATGAGACACGCAGATGACAATAATAACAGAAAAGAAAAGATTTGATTAGTGCATGTCGTCAATCTGAGCTCCAATGAGGATGAAAAAATTGTCTTATCTCATATGCAGCCTTGATTAGCGGTATGCATCAAATAAATTTTTTTCTTTCCTGTCACTGCTATCCTATACGATAAACATTCTCCATATATCGATTAATAAACGGTTAATATCGTGTAAAGGTATTTTACCATAATACAGAGAGAGAAAGAGAAAATAAATCTATTGGGTGTCCGTTGAACTGACCTCTACTTATTGTATTGATCAATTGTGTGCGACGACTATCATGAATTCTTTTCTTCTTTTCCATCGCCACTATCAATAGAGCGTGAAACGCAGTGAAATTATAAAGTAACATAAAGTTCAACACTCTCATATTTCTCATCGTTTTCAAGTAAGTTCATTCTTAACACACAAGGGGCTTAATCTAATTCATTTGTCTAAACTATCTCAGAATGATATACTCAAATAAACTTCATAAGATCAACAAATTAGACATAAAACTATTGTGATAGATGAATCACAAAGAAGATGTTAATAAAAAATTTTTACGTGTATTAATGATCAGAATCTTGAGAGAATTCAGCTTCCTTGTTCTACGAGAGAACTTCTCACTACGGCTTGTCCATGATCTTGTATTAGTAGGAAAGGTATGCGAAAAACTAGAAAATAGTAACGATAAAGTCATTATGAAAATCCATTCAACGTAAACAGTTTGACACTATAAATATTCATTATTATTGTATTTTAGATAATACATCATTAAGCACATTTCAAGAAGATTCTGTTTAGAAATCAATTTGAAAATGAAAATTGTCTGTTTTCTCGCTTTAATCTTATTAACCATGATCGGTGAAACGTATGAATTTCGATTACCAACGCGTAGATTTACAACGCCCCGAACAACACGCTTAACATTCAGAACACCTCGAACAACACGCTTAACATTTAGAACACCTACAATTACGTCACCTTCAATTATAAATACGCCGGCCGCAACAACTCTAGTAAAAACAGAAGATGGAAGGTAAGTACAAAAATTCACCTAAACATCAATAAGTGATTGATGCTGTTAATCTATTTATTTTTTTGTTTAATAGTTATAAATGTAGAGATTTCCATTTGACACCACTCAACGATCGAGGTTTAAAAACAGAAAAACTCAATATTGAAAATGAACCCATCCGACTATATCAAACAGGATATAACAACAGAGTAGAATTTGTTTCTGCACGTCAGAATATTGCTTTATCTATAGTATAATGTGAAAATAATCATTTGTTCTACTAATCCCGCAAGAGTCATTTTTTTCTGTAGAATAAATTCTCAAAATTCATAATAACACAGTCTGAATGCTGTTGAGTTAATAAACATAGAAATTGTTCACTCATTATAGACTGAGATCATTCTACTACTTGTCATTGTTCGTATTCTGCAGAATACTTATGTGAAAAAGTCATACTCAATTAGAATTTAGGCGAAACATTTTTGAACTTTTCGTTCTAGGTATAACCGCAAGAACTATCAATCGCCATCAGTCAGGAATCAACGACGCTGTTCGAGACTTTGTTCGAAAGATGGGTCAGTCGACAGATAATCCTGGTCTTGTTATTCATAGCGTATTAGGTGGCTCTGATCACGATTTGTATTATATTTATCCAAAAAGTCGCAATCCGATTTTTGAAGACAAAGTACTTTCGCAAGCACTACTAATTTATTGGTATGTTTCATCTCTCAAGTATGAGAAACAACTTTATGCTAAATTATATTATTCTTCACCAACAGCAACGAAACCTGACAAAATCGACTATACATTTGTTTTTAATGCTAGCCATTGAAATGTCGTTACTCTTTACAATATCTGGTAGTAATTTAATATCCGTTAACAATAGGCATTTTTCGTATCAGACATTCCACTAGGTTTTATTATTTGTGCTTTTCATAAAATAAAAGTTCTCATATCAATTGTTCAATAGCCTAGCTAAACGATGATGTTTTCCTTATACCTAATTTTTACTGTTATTAGTCAATGCAAGAAATTTTCTCAGCAGTTGACATGAGCTGAAGTTCATTATCGAAACATCAAAAAGTAAAAATATATCTGTAAAAAAATAAATTGAGAAAAAGTTCTTTGGGGTATCATGAGGTGTGATGTATATCTCTGTTACCCAGTGTAAGATCAGAAGGAATTAGTTTCACTTATAATCACATGATTTTATTGCTAACAAGGCGTAGGTATGAAACGTCAATGTATCTGCAGATCGTCTTGTTAAAGTATCTATCTACAACGCGTTTAAATCAGCTTAATATAAACTATCAAAACTGTATCTCTGAAGTTGAACGGTTTTGTTAAAAGACACAAAAAATAAATGTAAAGCAATATAATCTGTTTGATATACGAAGAACACGTAAAAATATCTATTTAATAGAAAATTAGCTATATAAAACCATGTAACAGCATTGTTGGAAAAGAATATCAAATATTTTTCTTGTTTTTATTTACCACAAGGGGTGGATGTGGGTAAAGAGAAAATGAATCTATACTCACATCCTAGACAATTTCTCTAAGAAAACTCGTGGTTTCGAACATAAAAACTTTCGGCATTTTGAAAGAATATAAAATGAAACAACATATTTTCTCTTTCTTTCTACTCATTTTTTAACATTTGCTAACGCATACAAATGAATTGAGCAATATGGTGCTTGACGACGAGAATATATGACACTAACCGATAGCGGAGTTGTGCAGTCACTTGAATAGAGCCTTGCAGGTTGAGCTAACCTGCCCTGCCCGGTCAGGACAGGACAGGGCAGGGCAAGGTTATAGAAATTTGTACAGGGCAGGTTGCAGGGTACGAGGGTTGTAACCTGTCAATCGGCGATAAATTTTTCATACTAAATACTAACGATATATTTTATAAAATTATACAGAACATTAAGTCCAGATATTATAGACGATATGTTAATGATTTGAAATTTTCGAGATATGTGATTCTGTTTTTGTTTATTTATTCAATCTATGATTTAAAATGGATTAAATGAAATTGTATAACAAATTGATATGAAGGTTTAGAGTTTTTTATAATGTATAGCAGGGCAGGACAGGTTAAATGTTACAAAAATTTTCACAGGGCAGGGCAGGGCAGGGTACACGAAAAGTTTACAAGGCAGGGCAGCTTACAGGTTGTCAAAATCTGAGCAGGGCAGGATACAGATTGCTAAAATGTCTTGCCCTGCAGGCCTCTACACTCGAATTTCTTTTTTTTCAAATAAATACAATCATAGAAGACATGTAAACGATGATTATGATAAAACTTTTCACATATACATATATTCTAATAAGATGAAACATGAAGTCAGTTTTGATGTGTTGATGAAGATCGACCCCAATCTGTAGATTTAGGAGCTTGTTGCTGCCGTTGTACTGTAGATGTTTGACTGGGCTGATTAGTTGTTGTTCGAAAACGAACATTATTGTGCTTTTCACTTTCAGTAGACTCACTACGAAATGAGCAATGGCAGTATTTCAAAAGAATAATTTCATCATTTGGTATATTCTTATAATCAGATAATATAGCTTCTTCATCTGCGTTCAAATCACTTATGTCACCAGTATCATCAGTCCAACCATGTCCAACTAATTTACAGTCTGATATATCTTGTAACTGAACTGGATTTTCTTCTGTTATTATAGGTATTTTATTCGCATCACTTGATTTTCTAAACTGTTGATGAATTGAATGGCTTGAATGAATAAATAGAGAATCATAATCAAGTCTGTTACGTTTCTCTTCTTCTGGCGTTAATTTTGAGGTAAAATCTTTAAGAGCTGTGGATAAAGTCTCTTTATCAATAAATGGTATTAAGACCACATATTGTGAACTTCTCTCTTTACCATTTGGATCAACAACGAATTCTGTTGGATAAAACTTACTAATATCAAATATTTCTTCCGTCATTATTGGTCGCCATGCTAACGGAAGATAGTCTACATTTTTTGGTGAAAATGTAGCCATCATTTGTTCGAAAGGGCGAACTGGTTCTCCAGGTGGATCAAACTTTAGATCCAGATTCTTTACGTTTGAAAAATCATAAGCAAGCGGAGCGTAATGGTGAGGATAATACCTGAAATATGATAAAAAAAATAACGATCTTAGTATATGTGTAAAGCTATGTGAATATACATACCAAGTCCATGATGGCGGGCCTTTAGAATAATATTGAAAAACCCAATATAAACCTTGAACATAATCTGTAGCTACTTTATTAGAAAATGTATTCAAATCAGTTGCATTAAAACCAAATTTGTCTTTATAATATAGTGGACGACGAAATTTGTCTTCATAATATAATGGACGACGATATTTTCCGTCTTTATCTTTTCCACCAACCTTCTTCATCAAGGTTAATAAGCAATCCTTTGTGATTGTACCATTTTTAGTTAGATAATCGTTGTTTTTTGTTAGAGCCTCTCTATACGCATCCATAAGATGATCCATAGTAATGATACTTTTATCAAAAAAATCAATGGAATGTGATTTAGGTAAAAAATCATTCCCAAATAAAAGACAAATCAATACCCAATCATCAACGAAACGTTCTAAATTCTTCAGGAATACCGGTGAATCGTAATTTTGTGACTTAAGGTTATTAATTAATTTTGGTAAATGAATAACAGCATAGTTCGTTTTCGTATTACTCCCTGGTGTAGACGATGATTTATTAGTATTACAATCTTTCGCATGGTAACCTATCTTTTCACAATTAGCACATACTTCACATAAAACCTTCATTTGTGGTTCATGTGTTAATAAACCAAGTAAAACAAGATCACTGTCTGAACTATAAACAACATGAAATGTACCATTAGTATTATTTTGTTGATGACGTTGTTGACGTATGAAGTTAATTATTTTATGTTCACCTTCACCAGGTACATTGGCATCAGATAAAATAACATTTACTGAGCGCCAATCTTCTTCTGTATGCATACGATTACGAATAAAATATCGTAGACATTTAGATAATTGGCACATAAATTCTGTGCCAGGTTTTATATTACATTCATCGAAAGTTTTTTTTTCTAATTTATGTTGTTCATTTGTTTCAAATCTATTTACTTCTCTATCAGGAATATTTTTTGATTTGAGAAAACGCTTTGTTCGTTGATGAGGCATTCTCGCTTTTGGTGCAACACCATCCATAGCTATATAAAGTAATTGACTTGGTTTAATACTTCGAACTAATCGATCAATATGTTCAATAACATCTTTAATAATATGATTTTTATCGTTTGATTCTGCATATTTATGAATAATATGGTTTAAATCTAAATAGAGGCTATGACACTAAAGGAGAGTAGGATCGTTAGTAATAATAATTAAACTTACTTTAGTCTCATCTGCAAGATTCTTTTCCGTGCACACTGATTTAATATTTGGATATTTTTTAAATAAATAACTATAGAAACCTGAAACACCCATGCTGAACTAAGAATTTGCTGAAAATAATAATTTAATCTAGAATGAAACAATTATTTTATATGAAAAAATAAATACAAACGTATATTAAGTGATAAAACTGAGAGAAAATATCGGATGTTGAAAAACCTCTACCTGTCGTTCACTTCCATCTTTATATATATATATACGTCAATAGGAGAAAAGTTTATCACACAGAATGGAAAAGAGTTATATTATAAATGGGAAAAAAACCTAGAGAAAGAAAAATGGGAAAAAACCCAGAGAAAGAAAATTGGAAAAACCCAGAGAAAGAAAATGGAAAAAATCTCAGAAAAATGAAAATGGGAAAAAACCTAGAGAAAGAAAAATGAGAAAAAACTCGGAAAAAGGAAAGTGGGAAAAAACCCAGAAAAAAGAAAAAGGTAACTATGACAAAATGAACAGAAAACGTCGTCTATCATAGTATGAAGTACATTTTTTTCTAGTTAGTATTTGAATTCATGTTAGAAAACAATATCTCGTCAAAATATTAAAAAAGTTTATATTCAGTAAAGTGCTTACTTCAAGCAATAGCAATCCATAGTGAAAATACGCATCAGGCGAGTACGAATTGTCAGCGTGAGTTATCATATTACTCACACCAATACTCGACAAATTTTGCGTGTATTAAGACTGTTTGTGTACTCGAATAAGTACTCATATGAGTTATTTCTGTACGATTTACTCGCTAATGAAAACATGAGTATTCAATTTAGAACTCATCCTAGTCTTTCCTGGAACAGTTATTGAAACGCTTATGCACTATAATATTACAAAAATAGAATAAAATTATGCAATACAAAAAAATGAATTATTCAGATGGAAAATACGAAAGAAATATTTTGATGATTTATTTATATTATCTTTTTTTTTGTGATGGGTCATTCGGCTAAATGTAATGAATGGTCACTTCAAGAATAGAAAGATGACTTGTTCATTTCAACTGGTCTTTTCGTTAGTAATGTCGGAGATTTCTTTGCACATATCAACGATGACAAATTTAACTTTGATTTAATAACTTTTAGATCAAAATTCTTTGACATTAAAACGCTTTTCTTTTAAGACAAAGTGTGAAAATTACTGACAAAAAAGGTGAATACTAACTTTTCTACAAATCGGTTAGGATCTAATGTTATGAGATCATATGCATTATCTTTAGGACCATTTTTATTTTTTATGTTTATTACTAAATAAAATTTAGTTGTGAATTTTGAATACATATTTTTTATCCTGATGATCTACCTGATATTTTCTTAATGATATATTGTGATTTGATAAATAATTTCTTATAATTTATATTTACTACTCTTGTATTTCTATCAGTATGTATTTTTATTCACACCTTTTTTATTCTGTAAAGGCGAAATGTTTATTGATACTTTTCATAAAAAAATCCAAATGTAATGCAAAGCGTTCGGTTTTCAGATTTAGTTTTTAAGAGTTTCTCAGTGTTCAATTGTATTTTTGTTATTAAGTGTGTACCTAAATAAAATAAATGTACTGCAACGATACTGAACAGAATATAAAACTGTAAGTAATCTATAAAAACCAACTAGAGTTCACAAAGACTGTAATATGAGTACCGGCAAACACTCAGTATTGTACACCGAGTACTCGATTATCGTCCTCAAATACTGAGATTGTAACACGATTACCAGTAACAAGCACTAAAATCTCATGAGCACTCGCGACATCTCGGATGATGAGCATGACTTGAGTACATTGACTAGGGAAAATATCTTTAGCGTTGCTGATGTCTATTTACAGATAATCTACTGAATTGATTCTGTATTTTTTAGCAAATATATATCCTTCCAAATAATAAAAAGAAAAGAGAAGTAAATCAAAAACTACGTCGAATACAAATGACCTGTCGTCATAAACATATTAAGCTTAATATTTATGAAAAGAGAACGGAACATTCTATAGAAACTAAACTAACTATGTAAAACAATCAGTTAAAGATTGTTTGGTTTTTGTTAATAATATTATACTTCTAGAAAATACACAATCGTTCAATTAGCCACTTTCTTTTCTATGCTCACTTACGTTTACTTTTTTTTGAAGAAATAGTTCAGTTCGAATGCATTTTCAAAATACGATCGAGTTTTATAAGTCATACTCGAATTAACTCGACATATATTATAAAAGATTGTGGGTATAGGTGTCGATGTATGAGTGGGTTGAGCGTTGATAGGCACGAACGCCTACACCCAGACCCATCCTACACTCTCTGGATTGAATAAAGATGATTAAAAATTCTAATAATCATGCCTTTTTATCCGTATATACAACATCAATTCTCGAGAAAATATTAAAGGAATAAAGCGAACGTGAAAAATAGATCATTTCTCTTGATTACATTTCTTTGGATAAAAAATTCCATGGGATAATAACTTCATCCCACCTTATCTCATTTAAAACCTTGCTATGAATGACTAAATGATGTTAACGGTAACACAATAGTCAAAAACAATTTCTTATCCTGTCGAATATGAAATTATATACTATTCTTTTTCTTTCTGTTCTTCCGAGTATTTTTATTACTTTTTTATCGTTTTCTTCACATCAGTAAAATAAATTATTTCGTACACGTGCAACCATCGAAAGAAACAAATGAATATTTGACTTATATATAAAAAGAGCATATACATCATGAATAACAATTATCAATGGATGAAATAGTAGAAGAAACTGTTTTCATACCCCAATTTTCTAATACGAATCAAATTCGTCGAAAATCACATAATAATCAACATCTCAAAGAATTTATTCTATGGCTTGTTTTATTAATTTGTCTTTTACTTCTTGCTGGTCCATTGCACATCATCTATCCTATTCGGTGCCGACAGTAAAAACACGAACAGTCCCACGTCATATATTTAGTGAAGAACGTGCTCTTGATTATTTAAGTAATTTAACTCAATATGGATCAAGAGTGAGTAATACACGTGGAAATTTTGATGCACGTAATTATCTTATTTCACAAATAAAACGTATCTGTTCGATGGATGAAAGACATATTCAATGTGAACTTGATCTTCAAAATTTTACTGATTCGAAACACAATCAATTACAAAATATTCTTGTTCGTGTATCAAATTCAATGAATAAATCTCAAAATATGCAGAGTCTAATATTAACTGCTCATTACGATTCAGGTGCGTACGTTTAGAAATTTAATCATTTGAAGTAAAATTCTATTTTTTTTCTTCTGTTTTAATAGTGGAATTCAGTCTTGGAGCTGCTGATGATGGTTCGGGTGTCGTTATTTTACTTGAACTTTTCTCAAATTTAATTAATGATTTAACAATAAATTTTTCTAATGTTCCCTTGATTATACTATTCACAAATGCCGAAGAACCAGGAGTAGAAGGTGCCTTGGCATTTATGCTTCATCATAAATGGCGTTTTAATGTTCGTTATTTTCTCAATGTTGATTCAGTTCGTTGTACTGAAGCAGCTAATCTAATGCGAACAACATCATCACAGGTATTTTTTCTTTGTCAGTCCAATTAACTTTGTATGAATTGTTTTTGTAGCTTATCATGGATTATAGTCGTGTGGCAAGACCACGTACGAATGTAATCCTACAGAAAACTTCAACGTGGTTTCAATTTTCTACTGATTATGATGCTTTCAATTTGATTTCTTTTCTATCAGGATACGATTTTGGTTTCTTTCTTGATGGTTACACATATCATACACCACTAGATCAATTATCAACATTTAAACAAGGTGTTATTCAAGATCTTGGTGATAATCTTGCTATATTAATTCGTAATATACTCCTTGAGCATAACCAACAGCTAAACGATAATAACGATGCAGATCCTTTAATTTATTTTGATATTCTTAGTCGATATTTGATGATATATAAACTATCGACATCAATATTAATTCAAAAATTTTTAATTATATTAATTATTATTATTGGTATAATTCGAATCATATTTGATCATATATATCATCGACAAAAAAATTTCTCATGTAATGATTTTCATTGTATTTATTTTCGATTTAAAAATCCATTGATTATTCGTATTATTTCTATCATTATATATTCGATTTCGAATATTCTATCTATGATTATTGGTTTTGGATTTTCATTGATTTTAGCGTGTATTACATCATTAATTCAACTTGCTCCATGGTTTGGTAATTCAACATTAGCCATATTTCTTTTTAGTTTACCATGTTTAATTGGTTTTATTATTTTTCAATATTTATTCGATCTATTACATCGTTTTATTCTTCGAAAATGTTCTCAAAATTTAAATGAAATTCATTTCGATTTTGAACAAAATTTTTCCGTTCTCATCATTTATAGTTTATCAATGATTATTTCAATTTATTCTAATTCTCGATTTTTTTATATAACTCTTATTTGGTCAATATTTATTTGTCCGTTATATCTTGTTCTTATTATTATTGAATTTATTCTTCATTGGAAACAAATCTTTGAAAAAAACGCTCATCAGTTATATTTACCATTGTTAATATCTTTTTTTCCATTGATACATACCATTGAAACAGTCAATCGAATACTTCGTATTTTTACTCCATTTATATCACTACGATTTTCATCTGGATGGATACATCGTGGAAATATAATTATTTGTAGTATTGTTGTTATTCCTACACTATTTTTTCTTCCATTATTACAACGAACAAAACAATTTATTCGTTTATTAATTGTTCTTTTATTTAGTTTTTTTATTGTCTTGATTGTTTGTTGTATTCGTCAACCATTTACGAAAAATCATCCAAGTACATTTTATGCTAAACATATATCAAAATCAATTTATTCTGCAGAAACTTCAATGAATAATTCATTTAATATTTCACTTCTATCACAACAATCGACAATTACAATTAATACATATCATGGTCTTGTTCTATCACCTATACTTGATCAATTTTCAATTAAAAGTGGTCGTAAATTATATAATAAAACATGTTCTAGCTCAACAAATTGTACATTTGATGATAGTTTTAATCGTCAATTAGCTGTTGAACATATTCAAATTGAATCGATGAAAAAGAAATATAGAATTCGAATTCAACATGCATTATCTTATAATATTCGAATTTCATCATTATGGAATATTGAATTAACTGTTCAAAATCAATTCGATATTCCAAGAAAAAACACAATTATTGATATTGTTGTTGATTCATCGAGATCGATATTCGAAATCGATATCAAAATTCAACGATGTGAGATAAATGATTCACCATTTTTATTATTATTTACTCGTTTAATGCCAAATACTGTACTTATGGGTGGCGCATTCTGTGAAGCTATTGATGATGATACTACACTTATTATTAATCGACATGAACATTTTATTGATTAATCAATTGTACTATTATATTAATTTAAAACTCGTTTTTTTCTAAATGTCGTTTATTGTAAATAATGAATTATATAATTTAATGAAATAAACTTGAAATTTGTATTCATCATTACATTCAAATCATCAGTTGTTTGTTTATTGAACAACATGAGGTATAATAATAAAACTATTTTAAATGATTGGATAATTTGTTGTATGGTAAATATATCATAACGAGAGAGATCTACTAGGGAAGCAGAAATTTCAAAACGAGAATTCATAATTTTATCTTAAAATTGTAAAAAAGAAAAATCAAGTTTACTGTTAAGGGCAAAATTTTCTCAAATTAACGGCTTAGTGCGCTTTCATTGTAACTTATAGGGCTTTTATGTAACTTCAAAATTTTAAACATCATGGCTGACTAATTGTATAAACTATTTTGTACCATTATATTTGGAAATATGGATTCATAGATCAGTCACCCAGCCTTGTTTCTAATTCTTGATCCTAAGTCATGTGGCTTTTTTAAATTATCTTCAGGGTAGATGTTCAATATATGTATTTTCCATACATTCAGCAAAAGTAATACACTTGAACTTGCGGGCGTCAATATTTTTATACTGATCATTTACAGTATTTCTTTTTAACCGCTACACAATTGATTGCACGGATACGTTATGCAAACATTGGCAAATAATTTGATTATTTGAATACTACACTCTGAATTTTTTTTGAATATGTCTTGGAATCCGGAGAGTAAAAATCTGGAAAATTTCTGATATCGTTCTAACAGAAGAGAATGATAAGATTCTTTCATAAGTGTTTATGGTTGTCTACTTCAATCATGATTACCGTTTACCGAGTGCCATTCTACTTTACTGTGCTCTGCACTTCTATTAGCAAATATACACAGACGTGCATCTTGAGAGTGTGGGTGTTATGTCTATGCTTTATTTACACCCACACCTTCCAGCCCAATTCAATACATTTGCCAATAAGAATGTAACAGTTACATTTCGAAAGAACTGAATCTAAGCTTTCACAGTCGTACTTGCCAAACATTTCGAAGGCGATGAGATTGATCGCGATGAACATCTCATGGGACTTTCTTTATTGGTGGCTAGTAAAAAGTGAACTACATCACTTCTCTTCAAATCAAATAATTTCTCTTTTTCCTTATACATGCTTCTTTGTTACATAAACTGTTGAATCTTTTTTAAAAAATTTCCGGATTTCGGGACAATAACTTTTTTTTCATTATTGTTGTTCCATATTAAAGATCGTAGCTTGAAATATTCTGCTTTCATCAATAGCTAGCCATTTCAAATGAACATTATTATTTTATTCTTAAATAATGTACAATTGATTTTTTTTCTTTTAGATTGTACATAATTCAGTACATATAACAACTTAAATTTGTTTTTTTACTTGAAATGATTACGTTATGTTTCTAAAACTTTTTCATCAAGCAATTTAAACTATCACACAAATAAAACGAGCATAAACAAAATATTATGCGTACACGAATCGCAAGAGCACATGTTTTCGTTCTATCTTCTTGTTATGTTTTGTAAGCTTATACGTGAAGCAAAGAAAAGAAAAAGAAAAATACTTTTTACAGTCTTGATCATAAAAAAAATCTATTGGTCTCTATTTAATCATTGATGCATTTATTTACACCTTCTTTCTTATACTCTCTAAATAACAAAATTATTTTTGCTTCTGATTCATTTTTTTTCACCTAAATAATAAGTTTACAATGAAGTAGATAAAATATTTATATCAGAATAAAAGTTTCATAGTTAAGTTATAGAATTGACGATATCAACAAAAAACATTTTATTCGTTTGTTAAGTTTAGAATATCAGTATTGCACTAAATGTTTATCAAATATTGTAATAGTGCTGTCGACGAGGGATAGAAAGAAAAAAACATGAAATATACCATTCTATCGATAATTATGAGGGCAATCTATGCCTTGCAATTATATATGAATAGTATATGACGACGATGCATTAATGGTATATTATTTATATTTTTTTCTTCTATTAATTTGATTGCATTGAAACTTTTCTGAACTGCTTCTCGTCAACAATAAAAGAACTATTAAATTGGAATTATTATTTACTTAGCATTTATTGAACATTTACCTTATCAACAGCATTAACTCTATTTAGTTGCAACATATGTATTACAATGTAGAAATTATTTTTCTAAGATAATATAAATAATAATAAAAACACGAATCCACGCATTAATATTTGTTAAAGACCGATTTTCGTTGGCAACAGATTTTTGGTAAACAAATGATGTCGAAATTACTTAATCCATTAAGGTTTATGTTACGTATGGGATGACTTCTTCAGAAATAACCAGAAGATAATTATATCAATCTGAGTAACTCAGATAGTTTTGAAACAATTTATCTCCGACTAGAAGAAAAACAAGCTTCTACTAAATCTGTAGACAATTAAAACGGTTTGATATGTTAAAAAATATGCGTTTAAATAATTCTTTTCTGGAGCTTTACATAGATAAGTTATAGCATTTTGATTGTCATCTGTAAACAATGATGCAAATATACTTGAATAAATATCAATTTACTTTTTTATGCTAACAACATTTTAGAAAAAAATTTTAAATTATTCGAAATCTACATTTTAAGCGACACGATGCGTACTCATCCAATTCAAAGAACACATGAGTCAACGACAAAGTGAAGGATTTATTATTCAAAATGTGAATCAACAACCCGAAGAACAAATGATACCAATATCAAGTAAGTAAATGTAACAGATTGTCAAGAGACGATTTATAAAAAAATTAGACCAAAATTCCATGCATAGACTATTCAAATTCATAACTCTGAGCCGATCTATCTATTTATTTCTCATATTTACTAATAACTTAGTAGACATATATGAAATAAAACATAATCTGAATATCACTAATACTCATCAAGAGATTTGTTGTAATCAATACTCTTCCTCTGCGATATTTATAGTAGTAACCGCACATAGTTTTCTCATGGAAAAGTCTATTTCTATATTCAGTAATTGGCGAATACGTGAAACAACTATTTGTACTATAAATTCGTTGCTAAAATAAATCAACTTCGCTATTATAAACTACTCAACATTTTCATTTAGACACAACAGAAACTCTAATCATAAATGATACACCATCGTACTCTGAAAAACAACACATTGATCGGAGTCGTTCCAAAAGCATCTTTACTAATATTCTCCTAGTATTTGGTCTTCTTATTTTAATAATTCTAGCCATTTGTCTTTTTATACTTGTTGAAATGTTTCTTCCTGGTCGTTATAATCGTCCAAGTGCATATGCTCAGTATGGTTTTCGTGATGGTTTTACTCATACTGCTCGTAATACTATTTATTTTGCTGGTTTTATGCTTTTTCTCGGTGTTATTTTTATTCTTATTTGTTGTTGCTACCAGTATGTCGCTTTATGCTCAAAAAGGAATCGATCTTCGAATACTGAACTTTAAACATATTGCTTCCGAGCTATCATTTGACAAAAGACAATAAATGAAGTGAATCATAGAATAAAAAATGAGTGATTATCTCACTATCAATGCAGTAAGAATGTGATGTCCTTAAGAAAGATAAAAAGGTTTGATCAATTCTATACTTCCAACAATCTATCAGGTAAAAAGCAGAACGATATTCTTTGATAGATGATCCTATATTTTTCATCATTGTTCTATTATGCAAATAGTTCATTCACCGCTTTTAACACTACAATAAATTTAGACAATACCAATGCATTGATGATTATACACAATTTCATTTTACTTTTCGTCGATGCGCAACCCAAGTGATATTTTAAATTATTGTCACCTCGAGATATTATACCAAATAATTACTTCTTGAACGAAGCCTTAAGCATTAGATTTATCTCTCATTTTCTAACTTCTTCATCATATATCCATTTTTTTGAAATTGCGTCTTTAATCCTAATTTTTGTAACATCCTATTTAGATGCAGATCCCTGATGAGTATTTTCATTTTCAAAATAAAAGAACTCATTTTCGACTTACGATCGATTCTTGAAAAGTAAGACTTATGCCTAACTAGATATATCTTCGTCTTTTCGTTTGGTATAGCCACCCTCACCCTTAGTGAGGACGTAAGATGAATACAATTCTAGTGTTTCAGTGATCACACTGGAGTTTCTAAGTCAACGAATCTCTAATGTTGACTTTCTTCTACAATAACTAATGACACTATCAAGTCAGTGAGGCAAAGATAATAGTTAGAATTTAGTCGAAAATCAGATACGATTTTACTTTCAGAGCAAGTATCCTCTGAGATAATGTTTTTATTTTCATTTTGAATTCGAAAAAGTTGAGAAATTTTAAGTACAATCTTAAAAATATTCCTTTTCTCGAAAAACTACTATGACGATTGATATCTTCATCAAATTTTATCAAAGAATTTACTGATCTAGGGTTTCAAAGTTAATTTACAGAAGGAAGCTTTTCTGTTGGTGGACTAACACGCGACATTTTGTTTAATACATAATCACTAACGTTGACCTTGTCAACAGTAACCTTTTGTTCATAGATAGCTTCGATTTCATGAGGTTCAAGATGACAATTCCATACGCTGAGATCTGCAATGTCGCCTAACCAAAAATTAAGTCCAAAAGATTTCGCTCCAATATGTAAAGTATGAGGTCGTTGTATTTTTTCTTCTTTCCAATTTGTAATCATCTCTTTAGTGATTAAATGTCTTTTGAAAACAGTTGAATGATTCTGATATTGGCTCATATCAACTGTATTGGCGAGTTTTCCATTAACATAAAGTGATTGTTTCAGACGAGAAACGAGGACTACTAAATGAAACCATTGATTTGTTCCAAAGGTTCCACCGGCACATTCATACTGAACTAGAGCTGGCGAAATTATAACTTGGTTTTCTGTTTTAAAGTAATTACTGTGACCAAGATGAAGCCAATGATTATTATCAGGTTTCCATGCTCCAACTGCGGTACGATGATCAAAAGCCATACGACTGGTACGTAGCCAGACTGCAACACAGAAATGATCTGTTTGATAAAGAGGAAGATCATAGACTGGAATATCAATAGATGATCTGTCATCAAAACTAGCACAAGAACCAAGAAAACATGTATTCTGTCGTGGTTGACCTGTGAATGTATAACGATCTTTAGTAATGCCTGATGAATCGTGACCAAGTTTGTTTGTATCCTCAAATTTCCAGTGACCGATGAGATGTCGTCGAGCAAATTCACGAAATCGATACTGTTGAAACCATCTATCTAAAATTAGCGATCGCCATTGTCGACATGTACATGAAACACGTAAAAGTTCTTTTATAGAATCGATATGACAGAAAATGCGAATTAAAAGTTCTGGAGGAAATGTGGCTAGTTGGTCATTTGAATTTGCCATTCAATACACTACATAAAAATAAATAACAAAATTTGACAAGAATAATAAAAACAACACATATATGTGATGACTCGATAAGCACACATTTATTTTTACTTGTTCGATATAAATACAAGAACGAACAAAAGACATGCTGTGTTTGCTATAGATTCTAATCGTTAAAAGGTGAAGAATCAAAAGAAAAGGAAAAAATGCACATGTGCATATTGTTTTTTTCTTACGAATGTTTGAGTGAAGAATGAAAATGGCGATGGGTATCAAGCAGATGTATATACATGTTTTTCAACCTTGAGCCACACATTTACTCTATACCATCATCATCTGTACTTGGAATAAATTGTATTTAATCGAAGAAAAAGTTTTATATTCTAATGTTATGATATATTAAATCAAAATTTTAGACTATATTATCTTTATGACTTTTCAAGGACATATGTCACGAAAACAACACTTGTTTTGTTTTTAGAGTACTTATATATTGTTTTTGTTTTTCATCATATAACCTTGAAATACGTCAGATAAAACTATTTATTAATAATTGAAAATTGTCATTTGGATTGAAAAAAATATAATTTTTTAAGGCATATTATAGAAAATTACAAAGTCAGAATTCGAAAACAGGTATTATTACAAATAAATTTGAAATTAACAGTGAGAAATTATACTACAAAGATATTTTCTTTATCTAACTGCTAACACTCTGCTGATACTTCAAACTAATCTGATATTCTATAGTTCTGAAAGAAGTCATCATATTTTTTGTAATTAACTTTGTATCACAAGTGATTCATATTGTATTTTAGCTCTATGAGTATATCCACTATGAGAAAATTTGCTCAAATGTTATCCTGATTTTGATTAAAATCACTTTCCAATGTAATGAAATCTTAAAAGCAATGTATAATTATCATTTATATATTAATAAAAATATTTATTCGGTATTTGTCTCGAAATGAATCAGTTTTTATAGACTCATATGAATTGTGTGTGGGAGAGGATGAAGATATTGATGAAAACCACACCCGATTAGATTACTAATGACTGTTGAGATAATAGCTTCCATTCAATTAATTATTCATAAAACTTGATCTACGAAAATATTATTTGCTATAATTTCCCAATGACATTTTTTGAAATAACTAAATAGTACTTTGATTTGCTTGAGTAAATAATTGTCCATTCATTTATATAACTAATTGTCGTTTTAAATATTCGGACAATATTCGCAGCAGAGCCGACTAACAACTTCGTTGAAGTTTTGTATTCTATCACAGAACACGCATTTTTGAATACATCTTGAACCTGTGAAACTCTAGACAGATTGTTTTGAAGTTTGTTGTTAATGCTCGTCTGATACAAAGCAGTAAATATAACGATGACACCAAAGCTATAAATATGCATAGGTTTTGTAACGTTCAGTGAATTCACTTATTTAAAATAAATTAAAACACTTGTTTTCATTGACAAACACGAGACAAATCAAAAAGAACTTTTTTTTTGTATGAGTAATCTACTTATAATAATTTGATTAATACATAATTATAAAAAAAACTACGTGGACAAACGAAGAAATACCATCACTAGTTGAAGCAATCATCGATGCATAGTTTCATACATTTATGAGCAACATCAATAAACTTTGATATTCTTTATTTAAGCGTTGGTTGTATAGAACTAGTTTCTCTTCAGAAAATAAAGTCAGTAATGATACCGATAAAGCGAAAATATTTACAGGTCCATTATGTTCTTGTTGATTGATTTTTATTTTAAAAAAATTTCCTTTCGTATTTAAAACCTTTTTATAACATCCATGCAGTTACGGAAAAAAATTATGTACGTCTCAATAGGTTCCTGAAAAACATTTAATACGTTGGGACGCACTAAGACCATCGAAAAGTGTTGTTGATGGCGACTCATTTCCAATCTGAGATAAACTATCATATATTTTCAAAATTTTTAGATTTATATGAGACGTGTTTAGACGCTTCGAATGCTTCACGGATGACGCGTTCTCACAAAAAAAATACGTTTGAACGCATTCATACACGTTTCTAAAATGTATCATGTTTAAACGCTTCGTTTGTTTCACTGAAAACGCATTCAGACGCGTTCATTCTTAGCGTTTCGCACGCAAATCAAACCCGTTTTAGACAGGCATTCATGTAAAAGATTTATTGATGAACTATCAAAAAAGTATTTTTACATCCTATTCATCCTTTTTTCTTTTTTCTTTATTGAATCCAACAAGCATAAAAAGAAAAAACAGAATATTATCTAAATAGTTTCATTTGAAAATCTTTCTATTATATTATCATGTCATCTGTTGAACAAATAAACAGTGCTGCAAAACAAATTACTTTGGGAATCTCCATCATTTGCATTATCTTTGGAACCATTGGTCTTTTACTGAATTTAATTATCTTCACTCGTCGTTCATTCCAAGCTAATTCTTGCTGTATTTATTTTTTAGCAGCTACTTGTATTAATCTCTTTGTTGTATTCATTATTGTTCCATTTCGTATTCTTGTCGGTGTTTTTAATATTGACCCAACTTCAAATAATGAACCTTTGTGTAAAATTCAAATATACTTATTCTCTGTTACTCGAGCATTGGCCATTTGGTTTATTGCACTTGCATGTATGGATAGATATTTTTGCAGTTCATCTAATATCAAACTTCGTACTTTAAATTCAGTTAAATTTGCTCGGCGAATTATTTGTACTTGCACAGCACTTCTTATTATTGTTTACATTCATAACCTTATCTACTTTAAGATTGGCTTAGTATCGGATCAATTGGGTCATTTAGTACCATCATGTATTCCAACACGTGGAATTTATGCTATATTTACTCCATTTTGGAATTTAGTATGGTATGCACTTTTACCATCATTTCTTATGTTTATTTTTGGTATTTTAACAATAAATAATATTCGCCGTTCACATCACCGAGTTATTTCACAAAATCAATTATCTCAAAATCGAATAAATAATCAATTATTAAAAATGTTACTTATTCAAGTAATTACTATTTTATTAACAATTATTCCATTTATAGCTTGTCGTCTTCAACTTAGTCTTACTTTAAATAATATTAAAAGTCAATATGAAATTGCTCGAGATAATTTATTTTTACAAACAGCAACTGTCATTTCTCTTATTTCACATTCAATCTCATTCTATCTATTTACATTAACAGGTCCTATTTTTCGACAGGAACTTATTCGAATTATAGCTATTTGGTTACCTCTTCTGATACCGAAAAATAAAGGACAACATCATGCATGTATGATTACAAACGTTCAAAATCGTCGGATTCATCCTATTCAATAGATGCACTTTCAACGAGTTAATCAATCTGCAAAAACTCATTAAAATCCCACATTAATTTGTTTTATCTAACTATGCGGCAAAAAAACAAACTTTTAAATAAATTCTTAATTTTTTTCACACAAAAAATATAAAAACAAAGTAATGCACACCTCGTTCACAATTATTTTTGCAATTCACAAACGCATTCAAGCAGTGATATTCTTGTCTGAGAATATATTTTTACGCACGTCAAGATCAAATAAAAACTGATATTATAGTTGAGTAAACGAGCTTATGTATTGTTCACCTATAAATCCATCTGTCTTTTAAGATATTAATATGCCAAGAATATAGATGGACATCCTTTTCAATAACCTCCTTGGTTTATCACATTTACCTTTCTTGTGTTCTGTTTCTTTTTCTCCTGCTTTGTATATTAGATATAGTCAGTCTTAACACGTACACTGGAGACGAAGGTTGGACTCAACGTAATGATTAAAGAATTAATCTGAATTGTATTGTAAGACTCGAAGACGGAATAGAGTCCGAACCTTAAGCTCAGTGAAGTAGCAATATGGATTATTCTATTAATCTTTTATTGTTATATTTATTCAATAAAAGATTTATATACATTATTCTATTTTCCGTTGCAATTACTAGTAGAAATATTATCGAAAAATAAAATAATTAATTATTCAAAATATTTATATTGACAAAGACGAAACAGTTACACAAACAAGAAAAATAAAAGGTTTATAACGATCATCGTAAGATGATGCCTTAGAAATGCTTCAATTTGAACATATTAAAAAATTCTTGTCGATAAGTTTTCGATGAAAGTATATAGATAAATAATGTTAAAAAATAGATATTTTGTTGCCAAAGACTAAAAATAATTCGTAATTGATTCACAAATACTGTATTCATTGATGGAATAAATGTTACTAATGTATAACCAACGCCTGCAGGTGTAGAAAAGATAAGATATGCACTCACTTGTAGAATTAACATTCGAGCTAATTGATTTTCTATACGACGATAACGACGACGATTTTGCTGTTTGGGATTTATAGCGAACGGATTGATACGATGTATTTGATTTCGAATATTACGTATTATTAAGAAACCAAATATAGCCATAGCGAATGGTATAATAATATAAGAAAAAATGATTCGACTTGAGAGATAAATAATAGCAATTGTTGATGAATATGAAATACATTGATTCATATTAGAATTAAAATAATAGATAAGAAGAATTGGAGATATATAGATAACAGTCAATATGATAGTAATAATTATAATTCGTCGTGCAATATGTACTTGACTCAAATTGCGCATTCTTACTGTTGATGAACTAACAAAAAATCGATCAATTGAAGCAAATACTAGCATAATTGAAATAAATAATGGCATTATATTTATCATAAATGTTTGTAATCGACATCCAACTGATGATGATGTGACAATATAGCCATAACGAATACGAATAAACATCATTACAGGTATTTCGCATGTATATAATATACTTGATAAAGCAAAAGCAAGAAAATATTGTGTACTGGAAGATAATCGAAGATTTCGACGACAAAGTACACAAATATTTAGTATATTTGTTGTAATCGTCAATATAATAGTGATTGGGTAAACATAGATGGATATTTTATTAATTTCAACTTGTAAATTATATTGAGTAGATGGTGACGTTGTATTCATTACTTCAGTTTTATTAGAATGGTACTGGAACATAGTTGCAATATATAGTTAATTCAAAAAAAAGAAAATAAAAGATCTGACTAAAAGAAGGAATAAAATGACTTTTAATAAATAATAAGGTGAAAGTACGTATCATTAATATTCTTCGCATTTCGATATAATCTATTTAAAATAGAATAGAATAGAATATTAATTGCATCCTTTTTTTTCTAAATAAACTTTTTATTGAATGTCCTCAGAGAACATTAGACTATTTCTTACAGATAGTATGATGTACAGAAATCACGAGCATCAGTTCGTTTTTCATAGAAAAACCATCGTTTCTCTTCTTTGCTATAGAGTAAAATAATGAAGTCTGCAGACCTAAAAATGTCTCAATATATTTTACATGATATTAATTGCTTACACGACAAACAGATAGAGTAATAATGGATATGTATAATTTAATTAACTAATATAAGAAATGTATTATCTTGTTTTAGGAAAAACTTTGTGAACGTTCAGATTGTCTGTTGTAGTTTATTGCGTATAAAAGAATTCTCTGTTAAACAAGTAGATCAAAAATGAATAGAATAATCTATGAGAAAATTTCTAAAGAATATCTTTTAGACTTATATATAGAATAAAAAATCTTACAATTTTAAGAAGTTCCATTAAAAAAATGTAGAAGTTTCAATTCAATTTACCTTTCCCAAAACAAGAAAAAATTTGTTTCTCTGATAATTTTTTGAGGAATTCTATCAAATAATATTGTGTAATAAAATGTCATAATAACTGGTTCGCTTGTCGATGTATATCAATGATATATAATCATTAAGAAATATCAGAGAACATGAACGAATTTGAGCGTACCAGTGTGGAGCAAGAAAAGCAACACTGACATCAATATTCTCAGTCACACACATACATCCACCGATCAAATAATTTATTTAGACCCAATTTTAATAATTTTTCTCTTTATATAAATAATAAATCCCCGATTATATCGACTGCTACTTCGTAGTGACTAATAAATTTTCTAGTTGATCGTTACTACGACGTTAAACAGAATATAATATAGTTATGTACAGGATTTTATACATTAGAAGTAATTATATTTATGGACAACGTATTATAAAACTGATTGTATAGTACTATTTCGTGCATTCTGATTCATTTGTTTTATATCGTTATTAACAACTGAGGATGCGAGTGTGATGGATGTGGCTATAGATAAAGAAACACCCACATTCTCTCTTTTTATCATGCAATAGATATTAGTGAATTAATAAACAGAAGCAGAACAAATTAATAATTCGTTGATAATTAGAAAAAACTAAATTTATACTCTAATTATTACCATTGATTATCAAACATCGATGCTTCACAAAACAAACACGAAATGGATTATTTCTATTTCTGCTGCATCTAATAATTCAACAAACATTCTCAAGAAAAGAATACAATGATCTGATGTTAAACTTTAATATTAATAAATAATAATGAACATTTTACAGTTACAACATTAAAATAACGTTTTTTAACGAATAGACATCGGTATCTGATACTATTCAAGTTTCTGGCATAATTTGATTGATTACCATTCTTCTTGGTTGCCATCGATTGTGATATATCTCAAATGATACATATATCAATTGTCGACGAAATCGATTCGACACACATACATAGATGTAAAATGGACTCTAAAAATAGAAAAAGAATTTTTTCTGATTCTATATATTTAATTTAAACACACTCACTGCAAAATATATATAAACAAGAAACATGGCCACAAGATTAGCAAATTGTATTTGTGCTGCTACGACAGGATCTTGAGTAAGTCCTGGTATTACCAATAAAATGCTTACAATAATATATGGCACATTAGTAAAGAAAGCAAAAACAATGAGAACTAAAATCATTACTGTCAATTGTTTATCTAATTCACGACGCACCAGTGGAACTGTCTGATAACTTAATTGTTGTACATTATGATAAGCCAAAAGTCCAAACACAAATGTAATGCATATAGGAATAACTTTTCCAATAATTAGAGCAGTACTATAGATATTATATTGTTGAAAAATAGTATTTGTATATGTGCATGTAACTTTGCCTGTTGATATCGATATAACATGATCATAATAGATTAGATAAGGAATATTATGAATAATCCAAATGAAAACAAATAGTAATACCAAACGACGTGCTATTTTCATATTACACAATTGTCGCCATCGTGCACGAGAAGAGGTGGCTAAATATTGATCAATTATTGCCAGACAAATACAAGTCATTGATGTTAATGCACACATATAGAAACAATAAGTTCGTAACTTGCAATACGATAAAGATGTTAGTGTCCAATCAATACCAAAACCACTAGTCATAATACGAGAAAGTAAACCTGTAAGCATTTGGCCTATATTGAAAATGGACATAATAGTTAAATAAAATGCAGCAGAACTTTCTCGAAAAGTTCTCAGACTAAGAAAAACAATGATATTGAGTAATCCACCAATAACACCAGCAATAAGAATAGATATACCCAAATAAATAGTTATTTGTTTACCAACTAATGCAAGTAATGAAATAATTGATGATGACATACTATTGTTAACTTTTACTGTCCTCGATGTAAAATTTTTCATAAAATGGGCTTAGAGCTTTTGTATATATCTATCTCTATATATATATGTAATTATCATGCATTCCATTATATTATCAAAGAACGACAATATCTTTAGCACGCACAACCAATTATCTGTATATACTTGATTGAGCAGTCATTCTGTTTATCATTTCCAGCGAAAGGAAAGCCTTTTGAAAAATGAAAGAAAAGAATAAATTTGCATGTTATATGCATCAATTAAATTCATTTCTATCACAACATACTTATCAATTAAATAATGTAAATATATCATGTAGTTTCATGTTACTGATCGTTAATGACGTCTTTTTTTCATTTATATAATACCGTATAGCATATTTGGATCAAAAAAACACTGATGCAAAACTAAAATAATCACACTACATAAACTTTATACTACCAATGAAGTGCAAAAAAAAATGCTATAGCATACTAAGGTTAAAATCAATCCATCGATATTAGAATAGATGTTAGAAACAGATTCAGTTTTAAGAAAAATATGTGAAAATTTGAAGGTGTGGAGTTCATTGAAGAAGGGACACCCAAATCCACTCTGGTTTTTTTATGACATTTACACAAAATCAAACATCATTTAGTAGGAGTCAGCGATGTCATCATTTATTTCGCAACTGCTATTAAAATATATATATTATGAAACATTGCGCTAGTTTCACACAATGATAAGAGTCATAACACATACAAGAATGATGTAACTATTCTTTATAAAACTTATCACACCACACTCATCTCTTCTAATATATACAGGTAAAAAAGAACCACCACTTACAGTTTTTTTCTTTTCAGATAATAGTTAACAGAATAAGACTGTATCATATGGCGTCGACGACATCGGATATGTTAGTTTCAATTTTCTTTTCTCATATAATATATTTTAGCATATTAATTCATAAAGATTTAAATCAACATTTGCTGGCTTATCTAACTGAAGAGAGTAAAACGTTTTTGTAGTATCAAATTATATTTCATGTCCTTCTTAACATTCATCGAGCGTCAATAGATAGAAAGAATATATTATCGCAACTTGTCGTCTAGATATGGTATTTAATCTCGTCGAATAAATAAGATTGATACACTTACATTCTATGAATGAAAGCTAATTGTTTGAAATATTGTGCTATTTTAGATTACTAAAACGCACAATAAAATGGTCGAAGAAATTAGAAAATATGATAATATTAGCACATTTTTGAATGATTGTGGGTCTCTACTGATGCAAAACGAATGTGAAAACAATGTAATTCTAGGAATATGCAGTTCTTTTCTTAATAAATCTATTGATCCTGAAAAATTGATTATGATTGCAGCTATTGAAAAAAGTGGTAATATCATTTCGTGTGCAATTACAACGCCTAATAAAACGAACTTAGCAGCATTTACAACACAATTTGATGTTGCTGTTAAACCACTTGTAAGTTATTTCAATCGTAATCAAATACATCTAAAAGGGGTAAATGGTAAAATTGCTCTGGTTAATAGTTTTATGGAAATTTATCAAAAGCCTATTACTGCATCAACAACTCTTCTTTTACATACTATAGAAACCCTACAGAATATTGAACTAGTTCAACACAGCATACTCACATTAGCAACTACACAAGATTTACCTATTCTTACAGTGTGGCTTAAAAATTTTCAGATAGATGCTGGTCTACTTCCTTTAAAACCTGACGAAGAAATACAAGCCGTAACAGAAGATAAGATTACAAAGAAGACTCTTTACAAATTGGTTCTTAACGGAGATCAACAACCCGTTAGCATGCTGGCTATAGTAAGAGAAACAGAAAAGTTTGCTGTAATTAGTTGGGTATATACGCCACCAGATTCAAGAAGTAAAGGATTTGCAACTACTGCTGTTTATAAACTAACAGAACTAATACATAATACCTATCGAAAACAATGCATCCTTTTTACTGATAAATCAAATCCTGTTTCAAACAAGATGTATCAAAATATTGGATACCGACCAATAGCAGAATATCTAGAGATTGACTTTTAAACGGTTCGATTTCCAAAACTACTCCATACGCACGAATTTTTCTTCGTGCATTCATACTGTGATTGACATTTTGCTCATACTCTATCAGTAAATAGTTGAAGTATACATCTATCTTTTATTTTTGCGAAAGTAAATGTAAAATGTTTTTTTTGACAATGAAAATCCAATACTGTTTTTATTAAGGCGGCTGACTGCACGTATGTGCAGCAGACGACTTATTGCTTTTGATATTCTTCTTCTTCTTCTTCTTCTTCTTGTTCTCGACAGATGAGTAACGATTCAATTCTGCCACTCGTTCTTAGTACCTAAGCAACATTTTCAACCGAAAAAAAGCTTGTCAGATTCGTGAGAACGTGCTGAGTGCACATCTGAAAACCGTTTTTTAAAATTCGGCTCCGTGCGGAAGATACATAGTTTTAAAAAAACCATTAATTAACACATGATGATTTCCTTATATGGTTATGTATGACTCAGTATTATAGGACTATTGACATATGAGAAACTATATGCATATACATTTTAATTATCGTTTTTTGTGAGTTAGATCCATCATGATAGAGTATAGTCTATGAAAAGTAATTATTCAATGGCTTGCTTATCTGAGTTTAATCAATCGATTTTGAGAACAAAAAATAAAATAGAATTTTAGATGGTTCAACTTTCCGCGTTTATGAGGGTGGTTACACTTCTGCAGTCAGCCGCCTTTCTCCTACTTGAACTTGCTTCAAGTAGAGCTCTAGTCTTCTTCTTCTTCTCGACAGATGAGTCACGATTCAAGTCTGCCACTCGTTCTTAGCACCTAAGCAACATTTTTAATCGGAAAAAAGATTGCCATATTCGTGAGAACGTGCCGAGTACACGTCTGAAATCCGTATTTGGAAATTCGGTTCCGTGCGGGAGATACATAATTTCAAAAAAAAAGTAATTAACAGATGGTGAGTGCCTTATATGGTTATCTATGACTCAGTATTATGCAACCATTGATATTTGAGATACTGTATGCATATACATTTTAATTATCGTTTTTTTGTGACTAAAGTCCATCATGATAGAGTCTAATCTATGAAAAGTAATTATTAGATGGTCTGCTGATCTGAGTTTAATTAATTGATTTTAAGAATAAAATAAACAAAATTTTAAATAGTTCAGATTTCGGTGTTTATTAGGGTTGTTACACTTCTGCAGTCAACCGCCTTTCTTCTACTTGAACTTGCTTCAAGTGGAGGTCTAGTCTGTTACTGTTTTTTTAATTAAACAGAAGAAAATATAGTAGTGATAAATAAATGAAGAGCGGATGTCGATGTGAAGGTATGACAATAACGTACATTCTACATCCAAACCCACACCCTAGTTTTTCAAGTGCCATCTTTAATTTAACGCTGTTTTTGCTACGATATGAATTAGACGAGAAGAAAAAGTTTCAACACTTTTTTTTCTCTGATTATAAAAGAGACGAAGAAAAAATGCTAATGGAATATTTTTGCGTTCTGCACGCGACGCTGCTATACAACAAGTCGCTGTTGAAAATAATTTTATTTTTGTTTTTTTTCCCTTCACCTTATCGCTTACAAGCAGCACAAAAAAACCCAGTAGTTATCGTCAGTCTCTTCGTTGAATTCTATTATTTTGCAGTTGTCACAACAAAAAATATAACCATCATGAATCGCAACAATCGTTTTTCGAATAACCGAAAGAACCAACGACCATCAAAAAATGAGCCGATGAAAACGGTTGCTGCTGTGCCAGAAAATTTCACGTATGTTGATCAAGATTTTCCATCACTATTTGCAGCATCGACAGTTGCAACCAAAGTTGATCCAAAATTGTCAACGGAAGTAAATATACATCATTCATTATCGGACTGCTTTATTCTTTTACTTTTCAAGGATAAATCAGTCAAGACAACTAGTCGCGAACCATCGATGACTCGGCCACGTAATAGATATTTTTTTTTCTTTAGATTTTAACTCACTTAATTTTCTTTAGTCGAAAATGTAAAACCTGAACCAACAATCGCGATTAAGAAACAACATAGTCCTTGGAAAAAACCATCAGAATCATTGCAACCTGTATCTTTATTAGCTTTTATGCCTCAATCGGTAACAAAACAAGATCTTACGACCAACCATCATTCAATTACACGTAAGCCATATTTTTACTTTAACTAACTACATTATAAATAAAAAATTTTAACTTTCTGTTCATAGATAATCCTGTCGCTCAATCTGAAACTCGATCTATGACAACTTATGAAGATGAAATCGATACTAAATTATGTGAAATTATTTTGACTATTCATCAACTACATGAATATGTCTCACTTGAACGTGTTGAGAAAGAACTCTTTGAACATTACAAAGTTAATTCATTTCGAGAGTTACGTGTCAATCCACGTCATTTGAAAACATTAACAAATCTTAGTCATCGCGTTAAAGATGTCACCTTTTATATGCAAATATTTGAACAAATTTTCAATTTATGTACTTTACATGATCTTGATCCATTACTAGCTAAATTTCTTAAATTTGATACATATGAAGAGGCTCATTTAGGACCGTTAGATAAGAATCCTGATGTACAACGAGTATTTCAATATAAACCACGCAAACGTCGTCAATCCATTCCAGACATAACTAGTGGACAAATAATAGATGCTTTTATTGCTTTTAAAGACAAACATCGACGTCATGAACGATACGATTATAATGGATTTATTGCTGAGCTTCTTCAACAAAACCAGTTACATAAGAAGGAAGAACTTGGTATTTATTGTAAATCATTTCCATATTTATCTGAAGTATGTATATATATATATATCAAAATCAGATACATTGAATCATGTTTCCATTAATGGTCTTTAGATATCAGGCAAAGTAACTCAGGATTACAAAAAATATACGAAACGAGTTGAGACAGATGCTCAAAAACAAATTATTAGAACAGTCGAAACTCGGTTGTGGGAAATTCAACGTGAAGTATCTAGTGAACTCAATCTATCAGCATATATAGATAAATTACCTATTGCTGTTTTTGATCATCTTGTTTCAATCGTTGACAAACATTTAACTGTAACTCAACAAAAACTTGTTCGTGATACATTGATGGACATTCGCGACAATGAGCTTTTACGATGCTTATTAAATATTAGTATCTATTTGGGTACAATTGATCAGCCTGAAGAGTTCATTGCTGAATTGAAAAAACTTAATCAACACCAGAAGAAAGAAAGTGAAAAACAAGATTCCACAGCACTTTCTTCATCACATGTAACAACAAAATCTATGAATAGCAAGAACCAAAGAAAAGAACAACAACACATGGCTGATATACAGAATGTGAGTTTGTCGAACAGTTAAACTAAAGTATCTTTTATTTATAGTCTGATACAACTACGGCTCTAACACGTCCATCTATTGAAACATCGTTTGGAAATTCATCATCATCTTCAATTCAAGATACTCCACATGTATCTCTTAACCAACTTTGTTCCGACATGTTCAAAATTCTGATGCGCTACGATACAGTTCTTACTTTGAAACAATTATCGGACGTGAAAAAACATGTATGTGATCAGTATTCATTGGAAGATTTTTCCGAATTTGGTATTACTGATGATAACAGTCCACTAGATATGATTTCATTTCTAAATATGCATCGTAACAAAATTGATCCAAATAAAGAATTGGCTATCTATGAAAATAATTCATCGTCAGGAGATCGACATGAACTTTATTCATTTGTTAATCAACTTACAGTGATTAATAATTGGAGAGAACAACAACCAGGTGATCAATATTCAAGTAGTAGAGAAATTCCTTTGAGTAAAGATCAATTATCAGCTGTCGAAAAAGCGATTCAACACAAATTTAGTGGAGTACTTACCAGAACAAGTACTTCTCAAATCATTAAACGAACGAAAAAACATTTCCAGAATAAACCGACACAGTCATTGATTCGGTAAGTGTTCTACAACTGATATTATTTTGTTTTCAATTTATTTCTATTGATAGTTTCGAAGAATCGTTGTTGGATGAAGTCAATCTCAATCGTCTGAACATGTGTCCATCGTCACTTCTTGTTGATGAATCTCAACTATGTAAAGTTATTCTTCAATGTCCAATTATGAATGATTTACCAACATGGTTGCAATGGTCACATTTTTTTCAATCAAGATATGGTCAATTTAAAATGTTCATTGCTCGAAAACAACAAGAGCTTGACGGTCTTCTCGTACTCGAAACATCCAATCATGAACTTTTACGTCTTCCAATCGATTCATCTTTTGAACAATTTGAAAATGAATTGAACAATGGAAATGTTAGTGCAAGTGTTGGCCATCTATGTTCTCTTATTATTTATGAATACGTTCAAGTTAATCGAATGCCATTGAATATTTATCGACAAGTAATGACTACGTGGTTTATTCGTCTTCGTTCATCTGCTCAGTTACAACGTGATCAAAAAGAACCAATGCAATACATATTAGAATTTCTCATATATTTACCAACTTTGATCGGTCAATCACGAATTGTCCAAGAATTAATATTAGATCCATTGGATGAAGTTTTTAGTAGCAATGAAGATAGTGATGAATTCAATCCACGAGAAAGAATTTGGATGTTAGCTGATCGAAAGCAAAAATCAAAATTAGAAGCATGGGCTTATCTACTAGATATTGATGAGTGGAAAAATGAGAATAAATGGAGAGCTTTGGAAGAAATCCAAGAAGAAATCGACATTCAACAACCAAATCATGAGATACAAAACAAACAAACATGTATTCAAGGTAAAGTTTACTTACGAACTCATGTAGTAAACATTGCCGACTTTTTATTTTGTAGACATTATTGTACCAACAAAAGTACAACTGGATTCACTTTTAACTATTCCATCATCTCCAGTCGTCGTCACTGAACGTCTTATTCCAGTAAATAACAATACAAATATAAATGATTCGAGTTCATGTTCTGCTGCTTATGAACATATTAAGAAAATTCGAGAAGGATTTGGTGTTGATAGTAGTCTTGATGCTGCTGGTCAATCAATAGTAAACAATCTTAAAGGAGTACTTGAACGAAGTTTAGAAAAATTATCAAATGATCTTTATTCCGAACAAGGTCATTTTGTTTTGGAATTGATACAAAATGCAGATGATAATCATTATTCATCCGATTGTTTACCTACATTACGTTTTATTGTCTCATCCGATCGTATTCTTGTTTGTAATAATGAAATCGGTTTTCAACCGGATAATGTCACAGCTATTTGTAATGTAGGAAAATCAACTAAAGGCAAACATAAACAAGGTTACACTGGACATAAAGGAATTGGATTTAAATCAGTATTTATGGTATCTCATCGTCCTGAAATTCATTCGGGAGATTATCATTTTTGTTTTGATACAGATTTAGGTAAGGAACAAATCGGTTATATTCGACCCATTTGGTTAGAACAATCCGAAGAACTTTTACCTTCAGCAAGTGATTGGACAACATGTATTCGTTTACCAGTTAAAATGGATAAACGTGGAAATCGATTGAAACGAAATTTTGATGATATTCATGCTCGTCTATTACTTTTTCTTAATCGTCTTCGACAAATTGAAATTGTTCGTGAAAAAGATAATCATAAAATAAATACTCGAACATTTACACGAATTGATCATGCTAATGGACAAATTATTGAATTACAAGAACGTACAACAACATCAGAAAATATTCTTCGAAGTTTTTGGCTTGTTGTTAAAACAACTAGTAAAATTCCATTGAATATAAAAAGACAACTTAATGATGTTAAAGGTGATATTGAATCAACAATCATAGCTATTGCTTATCCATTAGATGCAATTCATGAATCATCATCATATGCTATACTTCCATCTCAACCACTTTTTGCTTATTTACCACTTCGTTCATACGGTTTTCGTTTTATTCTTCAAGGTGATTTGGAAATACCAGCTAGTCGACAAGAAGTTTTACGTGATAATATTTGGAATGAATGGTTAAAAAAAGAAATGATTCAACTTCTACCTACTGCTTATGATCTATTTAAAAATCTACCCAAACTTCTAACGACTTGTTCGATCGATGTACAAAAACATATTGGATCATTAGATTCAATGGAAACTTTAAAATATTTTATTAAAATGCTTCCAACTCAAAATGATCTCGATCCATATTTTAATTCATTTATTGATAAAGCAATTAAAGGATTAATGGGATGTATTCAACTACCGATTATTTCTGAGAAAGATCAAGAAAATATTCAATGGATTTCTCCAACACAATGTGTTTTTGTTCGTGATTCATTTATACGACAAATTTTTACATCTGATTTACTTTTATCACATTTTAATAATTATTATTTAAATGAACAATTTGTAAATGAATGTGATGAAAATATTTTAATTAAATTAGGTTGTCGACGATTAGATTTTTCAACAATTTTGAAATTAATTAAAACATTATATACTCAAAATGATCAAGAATATTCAACGAAAACAACAACAATTGAACAAAGTTTGATAAATTTTGTCTTGAAAATAAAAAAGAAAAGTATCGTTTTTTTTATTTTAGTTGCACAATGGTTTCTATGTATTGATTATAGTTTTCAACAAGAACGAGATCAACCTGATTTTAATTACAATGATAATGATCAAAATGAAATAACAACTATGGATCAACTTAAACAAATGAAAATAATTCCATTACAGCAACAAACACGATTAGTATCAATTGAAGAAATGAAAGATAAAGCAATTTTTTTTCCATTAGATAAATCAACTGAATTTGCTAAATATCTCAAACTTGTTGCAGAAGGTTTACCAACAATTGATGAGAGATTAATGGAATATATTGAAAAGAAATATCCACGACGTTTAAATTCAATTAAAGATTTATTGAAAAAATTAGGTAAATTTATTATGATTTACACTGAAAACGCCGAAAGAAAAATTGTCGGACGACAAAAGATCGACACAACATTCATCGACAAAAATAATGGCGATCGAGGGCAGTGTCGAAAACTTTGAGATGTCATCATTAAGGGTGTGGGTGTCAGTGTAGATAGAATAAAAATAAAAACGCCGACTCCCACCCACATCTTCAGCCTAACCTTCACCCATACCCACACTCTCACCCAGTGGCGTAAATAGGGGGGGGGGCGCATAACCCCTCCTGCTTCCGAAAACTAATAGGAAAAAGGGGTTTGCGCCCCCCCTGCTTCTAGAAAGTTCACTTTTTTTTACCATTGAAATTGAAAAACTAGGGCTGCGCCCTTCCTACACCCCCCCCGCTCTGACACCTGACTTACGCCCCTGCTCTCACCCACGCCCACACCCACACCCTCAAGAAACTGTTTCTTTGTTTTAGGTATAAGTGAATTTCGGCAAATCCGAAGAATTTATGCAAATCATGTATTACCAATTATGGCGGATGAGATGCAATGGAAAACTAAATCTGATTCTGTTCTTATTGCTTATTTAATTTTTATTTATAAAGATCTTTATTCGCTTAATCCTGCAGAGTTTGCAAATGATATGAAAAAATTAAGAAATCAATTAATTATTAAAACACAACAAGGTAATTTCATTCGTATAAATTCAAATGAAACAGATATTGTTCATTTAACATCATTATATGGAAGTCAAACATCACTTGATTTATTAAAATTATTTCCAAATCGTTTTCAATTTATTTCAAATGATTACTTAATTGAATATCAAAAGGAATTGTTTTATCATGCTAAAGAACGACTAAAATTCAACTATTTTCTTAATGAACTTGATCTTCATGGTTTTTTTCTTATTAAAAAAAAAGATGAAAGTTAGTTTATAGATATAAAAGTAAATATTAATTAAAATTAATTTATTTATTAGGATTTATTAAGGTTGAAGAACTTGTTAATACTCAATGGAGTTCAGAAATTCAAACATTATCTTTATTAATTTTTGAACCATTTATTATTGAAGATAATTGTTCTGATGAATTAGATACACTTATTATGTCCAAAGATAGTCTTAATGCAAATCAATATTTCGAAATTCTACGTTATTTAGATTATACTTTTAAATTCTTTGGATCGTATTATGCATCATCAGTTATTCGAGCTCGTGATCGACATACAGGCGCGACAGCACCAGTTCATGGTGTTGCTTCTTCACTTTGTTTATCATTAAGAAAACATTCGTGGATACCTGTTTCTGATGGACAGTCATACAAACCATCTGATGTTTATTATTTACCCGTAAATAATCCATTTCGTCGATATGTTCCATGTTTAGATCCATCAATTGTTCGATTGAGTGATATGAATTTTGTTCAAATACTAGGATTTAAACAAGAAATATCTCATATGACAATGTTTGAATTATTGATGAAATGGTCATGTAATCTTGATAGTGATATGTTATGGAAATTAATCAATATGACTGATGAACAAGACTCAAATCCGTAAGTTAATAATTATTATCATACCAGCTGATATACCATCTTGAGGGTGGATGTGAGTGTCTTTGCTATTACAGAGACCAAATGCATAAAGAATAGACAAATACTCTTCTTTATATGTATAGATTAATAGAATATTTTCATTTCTTATCTAGAATTCCATGTACAATTTCAACACAACCACGTCAATTATATCATGATACACTTCAAAATATTCAAAATATATACTTGTTTATATCTATGGATGAAGAAATTCGTCGTCTTCTTGCTCGTTTTCGTCTGTGGCCGCTTATATTTATTCCACGAACAGATGATATTGGTGAATTTGTATTCGTTGATGAAGTATTCTGGGAGGATCCTCTTGCTTTATTAACTACTATTGATGTTAAAACACGCACATCAAATCAACACATTGCACTACAACCATATTATAATAATAATAAATTTTTTCAACAATTCTTTTTCGAGATTCTTCAAATAAAACAAGGACCAACACTTGATGATTATCTTTTATTATTGAGTGATATTAAAAAGAAAACATTTGATTATATTTGGAAATGTATTAATGTCATTACACAATTAGCATTTACAGATAATAAGCAAACTTTAGTGAAAGGTATAGAAAGATGAATAAATATAATCTATACTAAATTATCTACATTTAGATACAACGATTAATTGGTCATTTATTCCTTGTATCAACAATGGAAATGAATTGGTTAAATATACTGATCGACCCTATTATCCTCATGATATGATTGTTGTAGATCTTTTCTCTGATGTTATACGAATTATTAAATTACCAGGTATATTTGAAAGAAAAGAAAATGACCATTGTAATAGAATATTTCTTTTATCTTTAGACAATTTGATTCATTCAATTGAATTTAAACAACAATTCTGTACACTTTTTAATATCGATGATCTAGCTAATGTTATTAAAGTATTAGTTAATGTTGATAATAGACAACCAGCAAGAGAATTACATGAATTTTATAGTCATTCAATTGAACTTATTCAGGATTATCTAATCAGTAATGGACTCTTGCCAGAAACACGATCTTGTTGTCTTCAATCAATCTTCTCAAAAATGAATTTTCTTTTAGTTGATTGTATTTATCTATCCTATCAATATGGAGAGAATCTGATTCGTAAAGCTCCTCTACCATCAACTCTAAACAGCTATATCGATGAATCAACAAGCAACTTTTATATTTTACAAAAATATGCCAAGAATGAAAACTATCATATTGATACTATCGTAGATTATTTAATTGAAGATGTATCAGCTCGTTTACAACTTTCTCAATTTATACAAGAATTATATAAATCATATGAACAACATGGTGTAGAAAATTTAATTAAACAACGAGAAATACTCCCTGATCATAATATATCTAAATGGATAATTCCACAAATAATGAAGAGCGAACTAAATTCTTCATCGATAAAAGAAAAAGAAAAAGAAGAAGAAGAGGATGACGGAAATAATGAGATCATTACGTATACACCTGAAATGTTACAAAGATTCAAAGATGAACCTGGTTGGCAGCCGAAAAAGCCTACCACTAAACCAATATTAGATCCAGATCAACCAAAACCACTCATTTGTATTCCATCCACAGCCGGTGCAACTCTTTCGAACGAAGCTTTGAATAAAGAGCATTCAGCAAAATCCGACCTACAATTAACAGATGTAGTTAGAGAAAGAGCAACATCAGCCAATGTTCATGAGAGCAGTGAACAAACAGTACCAAGAGACAGAGAGAAACATTCTAATGGTAAGAATAAAGACATTCAACATTATCCTAGTAGTTCGTTGATGATAAAAATGTATTCTTAATTATAATTCTTTTCTAGAAACAACTACAACTAATAAAACTTTTGAAGGATCGACTGTATCTCATACTAACTCTGTTACACTCGCTGATTTCACTCCACCACAGCCATCCATCAACTTCGAGCTTATTCAAATTTCAAATTTTACCGATATTGCTTTAATTCCTACTACATTATCTGATCAAGCATTGCCTACTAATTTAAATCTACCTAATAATGAAACTGATTCTATAATTGGTCGTCGAGGTGAAGACTTTGTGTATCGATATCTTCTATGGAAGCATCCCGATGCACAAATTCAATGGAACAATCAACAAAACGAATCAGGTCAACCATTTGATATTAAATTGATTCGAAATGAAAATAAGAAGCAAACCGAATTTATAGAAGTAAAAACAACTCGAGTACCTAAACAAAATACTTTTCAAATATCGATTGGTGAAATTGAATGTTTACTTCAAAATCAAAATAATTATTATATTTATCGAGTTTATTATAATGATGAAGACGAAAAATTATCAACAATTACTATTCTCAGTCGAATTAAATGTCATTTACAACAAAAACAATTGACACTATCAATAACAATTGCAGAAAAACTTGATGAACAATGATTTGTTTTTTTTCCTATATCTTTTTTTTAGTGTAGTGTGTGTGGATGCGCCTTCGTCAACTACACCGGCATCCGCAACCATATTCATAAGATGTTTTCGTATTTTATGAATATTCAAATAATTTTAGTGTCTTAGATTACAATAAAAGAATTCTAATTTCTTTTCTTTGACAAATTTCTAGTAGAGATGAAAAGGGAATTACTGATAAATTTATAACAAAATAAATCTACAAAAATTAATTTAAGATATAATGGTTAATAGAGAGTGTGGGTATGAATTCTATATACATCACATATTCACACGCTTCTTTTAGTGATAAACTTAAGGTCATGAAGATATCTAAAATCTAATTAATATAAACTGTGTCAAGTATAATTGCTAATTTTTTCATATGAATTAATGATTGCTTTAATGTTGCTGATATTAATTCTGATCATTGTTTGGTTTGTTTATTGGTGATTATTTGTCATTGTTATTATCAGTTGTTGTTTTTTATTTTATTTTGTGTATATGTAAAGAGAGAGCTTATTGTGTTGTTGTTTAACTATTGATTTATTTTATCTCCCTGACCATCATTTGATGTACTGTTCTCTCAAAATAATTAATTTTAATTATTCATTTTACATTTTCTTCATCTTGTTTCGATTGAAAATCAATTATAACTTTATTGGGTGTGAGTCCCACGCCTATCCACGTTTTTAACCATTTCTTATTCTGAACAAAAAACACACACAAGCATCGAATTTTAACTTCGTCAATTTTTAATATGATCATGATAAATGCTTTTCAAGATGAACGTGCAAATTCATTATAACTTATACTTGGTAGTGTTGGTTACATTTCTTTTTTTAGTATGATTATTTCCTTCATGAATTACTTTCATTTTCTTTTAAAACCTTTTGCGATTACTATTTTACTTTTATGTTATATTGTAACATTATGTACTCTTTATTTTAGTCGTTTTTTTTTCTGTTTTTTTCATTCTATTATATTATTTTTCTTTTCTTTATCGGTGAGGAGGGGAAGTATTCTGGTATGATGTATCTCTTGCCAAAAAGAATGCTGATTCTCTTTCATTTCCTCACGTACTACTGATATCGTTGAGTATTTAAGAAGTGAATATTGTGAAGAGAGGGAAGATTTTTGTTGTATGAAAGAAGAAAAATAAAGAACAAGAAAGAGCGATAACAACGAGATCAGACACTAAGCGAAAAAACAAATTATTATTCGCATTTGATGTGATATTCGTAGCGATAGCAGATCTATCGTCACTTTGTTTTTTGTCAATATCAATTTAAATATCATTATTTTGTGTTCTCTACTACCGTTCGCCGTCGTCGACTATTTCAAATTCACGACACATAAATTGTTTTGCTGTTCTGTTCGACTCATTCTCCAAAAATTGGAGAAGAAATGAATTCTTATTTCACTTCCGCCCTTTTTTTGACTACGATCAAATCATGACACTGTATTTCTGTTGGATATATAAAACCTGTTAACAACACTTGAATGTGCAATATAATCTTTCTTTTCTCGCTTTTTTTCAGATATACTACACATACACGAATTCAATGGCGGATGCAAATCAATCTCCACTGGTGGTGGTGGTTTCAGGAGGAGGACCTGTGGGATTAACATTCTCTCTAAACCTTACCATGATGATGGGTGAACATGTGAAGATTATTATCTATGAGGGTCGTTGGTTTGTTGATGAAGACAGCATCACACGCTGGCAAGGTGAGGAACAAGGGAAAACACGTCGAGATCAAGTGGTGACCTTGCAAGATCATGTTATACAGCAGATGCCTCCATACATCCAGAAAGGTCTTTTTCAGAATTATGATGAACGTGTATGGCCAACATCACGAAATATTCCTATTCGAGAAGTGGAAGATCGACTCTTTGCCTTGATTCAACCATTCGTACAAAGTGGACAAATTGAATTAGTTCCTGAAGCTTTACAAGAACAAACCGAGCGTCTAATTAAAGGTATGTGAATTGACTAATTTTTCAGATAATATCTTAGTTGTATTGCAGGTGATTTTGATATGTTGATCGGAGCAGATGGTTCAAATTCCTTCGTTCGCCGTTACTGTAACATACCCATGATTAGCGAAGGAGTTGAATATGCGTGTGGTGTCGCTTATCAGATTCCAACACATGTTCCAGCGCCGGAAGAGCCATTACATCAAGCTCTGAACTGTGTGTTAACTGTCGCCCAAACTCGATATCTAGTGAATTCATCGTCTAGTCGTCGTGGTTATTTAAATATTCGTCTGATACAAAGCGAATACGAGGAACTGCGTGAACGCTTACAAGAGTTTCAACATCTCAATGAACCATTGGACTTGCTAGATGTAAATAAGTGTCCAAACTCATCACTCGTTTGGACGATCGTTCGACAAGGTTTAGAATTCTTTAAAATTTCTCCCAAGTACGTCTTCCGTGTGTTGCCCATCGAAATCAACGTTCGACATGCTTCCATTGTTGTGCGAGAACTTCGCTTTGAAATTCAAGAAGACAAAGATGAACACTCATCGTCCGTACCAAAAGCCGGTGGACGAAAACAATACAAAACAGCATTAGCTTGTTTGGCTGGTGATGCGGCATTGAATGTTCACTTTTGGCCCGGTCGTGGCATGAACAGTGGAATGAAGGCAGCCATGGCACTCGCTCGAAACATTGTTCATTCGTGCCGAACCAAAGCGTCGCCGGAGACCATCACTATTCGTCGACCTGTTCGTTTTCTTGATTTTCTGGACTATGAAGGTTTCATGGCGCGTCTTCGTGCAAGAGAGCAGCAAGGCAGATCACTACGTGTTCTCATCGATCCAATCGATCAAAGTGTTGTCGATTCGTATTCTTATGCGGGTGTGGGTCACTGTCATGTGAAATATACGAGACGATTAATTCGGAAGTTGCAAGATATGCGCCAACGCCTTCAGGAACGAGCCGATTGGCCTCATCAAGATCGACCAATCACCGACGAAGAACTGCAACGTGCTTCCAATCGAATTTCACCCAATGCCGTCGCTCAACTCTCATTGGCTAATCCGTGGCCTACGCGGGAAATGGGTGGCATCGATGTTCTCGTTGAAGATACCTTTCCATTCGATTCGAAGAATTTTGTTGAAGTTCCGCAATTGAAGAAAACTCCGTTTACGCATACACCCAGCATTTTAGTCCAGCAGCGTTTCCTTTCATTGTGGATCGTTAATGAGCCAATGACCAAAGATGTCGAAACGCTAGTCGATACCGTTCGTAACTTACCTAAAGAAACGTTCATTGAGCTGGCAGTTGTTCGCACCATCGAACAAGCGACAGAATGGATGAATGTAAATCGTAAATCGC
>CAJNOI010000368.1:0-62436 GCA_905250115.1 Adineta steineri | reverse complement strand
GATTATGAAATGATCTCACTACGACTTTGTCGAAACAATGATATAAACATTTAGTGATATATATTAACTTTATTGTTAACCAATGATTTTCTTTTAAATAATATGGTATATAGTCTTTGTTAAACGTCCATTGAGTGTATATTCTGCATATAAAGAATGATCAAATCTATAGAAAAGAAATGCACTGTCATGTTACATTGTTTAAGTACTATACGAACATTTATAAGTGACTAGACATCAAAAATATATCAGAAGTAACTAAAGTATCTTGCTCGTGTCATGAAGTAAAATGTTTTAACGTGATCAGCAATGAATTATTCTACGTATGCGTAAGTTTTAATTTGTAGTTTTATAATCTTATTATCAACACATACATTATAAATACTAATTCTAGATCTAGGAAACTATACAAAATCTTACTTTAATTAGAATTATTTTGTTGAAACACTTTTATAGATTTCCTATAAAAAATCCATCTCGATAATTTATTCAACAGTTTACCGTATTTCAAAAAGTTCTTTGAATAATAGATTCAATGTTACTATATAACTATAATGAATGTATTTAACATACGAAATATAATAACAATGAGTTGATATTGAGATTTTTTCATGAGAATTTGAATTATTTTTGGTCAACAATTAATTTAAATTTAGTAACATTGTTTGACTTTTATTCAATATCGTTCAAGTGTCGAAATAATCGATCGACTGAAATATAGAATGAAGCATCAATATGATATAGATGAACAATTGAGAGAGAAATACAATCTATGTAATGTTACTTTCGATGAAACAATTACTTTATTTAAACCATATCAAATAAATCAAATTAGAATATTATATATATATTTTATTGAAGATTAATAAAGTACAACTAATTGATTACAAGAAATTCATTACATCATCACACAATAAAGATAGATAGAAGAAAGAGACAGTTAGCTTTTGTAGACAAAGATGAAGGAGAAATGATGGATCCGATTGAATTTCTTTGTTTAATAATACCAACCGCCTAAAAAATAGAAAAGATCATGATGCATATAGTGTAGAAAGAGAATACGAACCCCATCCACCTCCATAATAACCACGTCCCCAACCACCTCCATAATAACCACGTCCCCAACCACCTCCATAACCACGTCCCCAACCACCTCCCCATCCACGACCACCATAACCACCTCTCCAACCCATGGCTAGAATTTCACATTATAGAAAATATTGTGACAAATATTAAAACAAACCTTCTTGTATAAATCCACTTGCACAGAGAAGAACTAAAGCCATCAAAAGATAATTAATAATCGACGACATGATCGGTAATAATTTGTATATTCTATAATTTAATAAAATGATTAAAATCTATGAATTGAAACATATGAACTTACTAGTATCTACGAAATGACAATAGATATGTGATGATGTATATTTGTATAATGGATATTCACAGGCTTTTATAGTTAAACAAACAGAGAACAAAATCGTCTGGGCTGATATCTATATAGAATTTCTTTCTCGTCCAATTTGTATTCAGTTAACTATTATATAATATTATTACTATTCTTTTTCTTTTCTTTTTAGTGACAAAGACTTGAAAAGTGATCGATATATTCGTCCGATTGTATGAAGTATTTTTCGTCTAAATGATAGTTCGTGCAGTTTAAAACGAATACTGAATCAAATAGATCGGATTCATAATTTGTTTATATCGTTTATTTTCACCTGAGTATATCGAGAATAAAAAATAAAAATGAATAAAATCTATTTATAGAAAAATAAACATAAGAAATGAACTTAATTAAACGATTATAAAAGCAAAAAAAAAAGGAAATCGAACACATTGTTAGTTATTGTTTTTTATTTAATATTTTCGAATTTAATGGTATATCAATATCAATCCAATGTAGTAAACCTTGATGTGTTGCAACAACAATTGCCATTTTATCTATTGTCCAATGATAATCAAGAAATGATGATGAAATTTTATCGAAAGATTCAACTTGTCTCATCTAAATAATAAAAACAAAAACAAAAAGATTTCTTATTTTATTAAAAAAAATATAAATCAAACTCACTGTTAAATAACGAAAATCATAAATTTTTATTTTTGCTAGACGTGAATCATAAACTGATAGGAGATGATTTGGTGATGCTAAACTACATTTTAATTTTTCTGAGTGTCCAAATATATCTAATGTTTCATTTCGAATTGGTTCACTAAAATTATGAAATTTAAAAAAATCACCAAGAATAACTCATACAATATTTTATGTACGAATCAATTTCTACAAACGATGAATTTTACTATTTGTTTAATTCTTTATATTTATCAGTCGAAATAAATTTCAGAAAAGTTTTATTTACTGTTATTACGAAAAAAAAATCTTTATTTATTCTTCTTCATATCGATCGCTTAATTATAGTGTGAATTCTTATGATAATAATATTAAATGAACGTTTATTCTGTAAAAGTAATCTTTTCAAAAGATAATATTTTTGTTTTTAAAGTACATTATAGTTTTTCTACTGTTATGTAAAAGCTGTATAAAATAAGATAAGATAGAGAAAGAAAGGAAAAGAATAATCATAACAGACGATTAAAATAGAATGAATGAATAATTTCTCTTTTGACTGACTCGTATCGTTACATATGTTTAGTCTTTACGTGAAGATATATCGAGAAAATATTGAATACAGATCATTTGACTTTTGAACGGATTAAGACGAAGAGTGAAAAAAAAGACTATTGGTGCTCGAATCCACATTTTGCTATAACTGTACATACTAATTTTGATGGCGCATATTATCGCCTACTTAAACCAAAAAAAATACAAATTTAAACATTGAGACAGGCTGTAAGACACGCACTATATATGAAAGTACATCTGTTCTACATGTTCGCTATAATTTTTATTCACTGTTCACTTAACAAAATTTGTAACTACTTCATAAACATTATTTCTTATTGAAAACTTCAGTACATGGTCTGGTGAAAATGATTGAATGCAACTCGTATAAAAAAATCAATATGTCTGTCGGATCCTAGAACTATGAAGCCTATTTTTGTTCACTAGACGCCATTCTTCCGATATGAACTACAATCTGTCATACTGATAACAGTTTTGCAAATTTATTGAGAATAATTTCATTCAGTCATTTTTTGTAGGGTTCTATGCAGATATATACATGTTGACTCGTTCAGCGATGAAATAAAAGTCAATGTGAATTGTTCAGAAATAATTTTTCTTTTGTTTTTATTCATACATACCGACTTGCTCGTTTATCCCAAATAAGTATTTGTTGTCGATGTCGACCAACAATAATATCATTTGTTTTCCATGTACAATCAGCTAAATGTTCTTTTCCTGCATTACTCAATGTTAATTCAATAGTTTGACGTTGAAAATCAAAAATATTTATTCGATTTTGATGAGCAAGAAGTAACTAGAAAAAGAAATTTTTTGTACAATTAAATTCAATTTTTTTAAGTCATACAAGATGAGATTCAATAGGATTCCATTCGATTTTATGAAGAACACCATGATTAGGAAATATTGATTGATAAGACAAATGGCATTGTAATGAATTATAAATTTTTACAGTTCCATTTAAATAACTAATTGCAATCCGATCATTTGATTGATTAGAATCTATAGATGTTGGTGTTAAACGAGATGATATTTCATCAAGGCACTAGAAATAAACAGAATAAAATAAATAAATCTTATATATATTAAAATATACTTGTAAATTTTGTGTAGAAATATCGTTTTCACTGTTATATATAAAGGAAGTTTGTTGATTTCGATTTAATGTTGGTAAAGTTGTTAGACCAATTCTAAAGATTTAATATTTATATAGAAATTAAGTGATATATATAGAAATCATACTTAATCTGTTTTCGAGATGGTCGATAAATTGTATTTGAAAGCCAACATAAATGATTAATTTGAAAACCAAAATGATTTGTATCAACTGATTCACATACAAGTTCATCATTCTACATATAAATATTCAATAATTATTTTAGATTTATAATTTTTAAATATCAACTTACATCAAGATTAATTTGTCCAAAAGTAAAACCATCGGATGTATTACAACAAAATAAACGTGGAGCTGAACGAATATTTGAAAGAAAAAATCGACGATAAATCCAATCAGTTGTTGTTGTTACATCTGATTCCATTGATAATCAAATATTTATATTCTATAATTTGATATTGATGATTATTTTTGTTTTATAAAGAAACGAAAATAGCTCGAAGAAATACTCGAAATATCGTTGACAGTTATATAAGGTAGGTAAGATCAACATATTATTGGTATATATTAAAGCAAATGTAATGATTGAAAGGACATCTATCCTCATTTGTCGCACATATATCTATCTTGAATTTGGTTTTTTTTCGATATTGATAAAAAAAAAATGCGAATGGATTCAAGAACTAAGAAAATGTATCAGATGAAAGTATAAAGAAAGGTTACGTTTATATATTCATGTCTCAGGTATGACACTCTACGTTTCATTGTACTTAAACATCTTGATCCTATTCAACTAATACATCAATAGTATGTCTCATAATATCGTATAACATATAAGCTACTTTTCATCTTGAATTTGATACTTATATCAAAGGTATATTTCTTATAGGATAGAAATAAATGGTCAATATTCTATTATATTAGTAAAATAATGAACTTATCAATATCTGTGATTACTCTCGTTTGTTCAGTGAATCATCACATTTATGTCGGTATTCACCTTTCTTCAAATATCGTTACATCTTACAATTATATAAGAGTGTCAGGATGTAAAGAAGAATAATAGATGTTTATACCCACACCGCATAACCGTTGCTTTCTTTGAATTTTAAAAATATAGATTTCTATTCACGTGATTGTAATATTAATATGATTGTTAGATTAGTTCTAACTACAGTTCCTATTATTTAATGTTTATTTATAAAGAAAAACACAGCTATTATTTTCAAATACACATTATTCGAAAAAAAAAGAAATAATATTGAAATTTAACAAGAAACAAGATTATTAACATGAGTATTAGTATCAATGTAAACACGTTCTTTTGTTTGATTGGCATCAACAATAATAACAGGCGGTGATGAATTTGTACGTTGTCGTTGTATAAGCCATTCTTCATGACATTCATGTAAAGTTTGTAAATAACCTAAATCAATAGATTCTTCTTCTGATCGATGACGTGCTTGAATACGTTGAAGACATGTTTCAGGTGTAGCTCGAAGATAAACTATGGAAAACAAACGAATTTTATTTATTCCAACAATTCAAAAATTAAACTTACTAATAAGATCAAGATGACATAAACCATTTGAAACAAGCATTTGAAACCAATCATCCAGAATTTCATATTCAACACTATGAAGAATTTTACTTGAAAATGAAAAAAAGAAGAATAATTTTTTTTTTTTGTAAATTAAAAAATATTTACGTTCGATATAAATTCTCAACAAAACAGTATCGTGCACTATATATAGATCTTTCCATAACTTTAACAGGTGCTTTTGTTGGTTGAGCATGTAATTTTGCTAATGTCATCTGTGCATTTGCTTGAAACGCAAAACCCCATCGTTGAGGATCATCATATAACATTGCCTAGATAAATTTTATTAATACAAAAACAAAATTGAGTTTCTATTTACTAATATATTATGTCCTTTTAAATTTGTCCAATTTTCAACAGGTTCAGCAATGATCTAATATATAATACAAATACGTGTCCTATAATAATTTATAATTATCATTATTTCTTACATCACATAATGAAGATTTTGCTAGATGTTGAAGTACAGTACTCTTTCTAAATATTTAATAAAGATTATTTCTACTCTAAAAAAAACTTCTCAATATAATCTTACCCTGAACCAATATTACCTTCTACTGCAATCTGAAAAAAATCATATACTATTTAAATATTATTTAAAATCTACTTACAGTAAATTTTTTATTTGATGATGACATTATTCAAGCTATACAAATGATATTCGATCAGATCTAAATATATAAAAAATAAGTTTTTCCTTGATTCAAAACAAAAGTAAAGATTGCGGTTTTACATGTACATATAAATCCCTCGTTTTGTCTTTTAAAGAATGTATACTACACATTCTTAGCATTGAAAAACGTGCTTACACTTACAAATTCTAGAACTATAATTTGTAAAATTTTTGTGTATAAATTACTCACTATTCTTAAAACGACCAACAAAAGAATTTTATCTACATATCTTTTGTTCATAGAATTAAACCAATAGAAAGAAATGTTTTATTTCATTTCGAAATATTTCACATAAAAAAATGTGTACATATTAAATTTGCTATAGAATCCGTTATATCTTTATCATTCGAATAAACGCGATTACATATTCATGAAAAGCGACCTCTTGTTTTCTTATATATATATTCGTTCGATTTATTATTTTATTCGTTAATTGAACTATCCGATAGATATTTCTAAAGAAAACATGATAAAAAACCTTTTCGTATGTTAAATTTAACTCGATTTGATCTATTTTCAAGGTAGAGATATGAAGTTCATTGAAGAAAATTTAAATTATAGTCAATTCATGTTTTCTTCTTAAAATTGATTAATGAATAAATAGAAGAAGGTAATATTATTTGAGTAAATAACATTGCATATCTATCATCGGAAAGATTCTTGAGACAATAGTTTATCGATATTGTACAGTATTAAAATACGCCGTGTTGTTTGTGGATATTTATTGTTTTTTGTAAATATTAACTAATAGATTACGAAGTATAGAAAATAAGAAATAAAATGTCTGGCACTTGAATACACAAAGATATGCATATTGAAAAATCAGTTAGATAGTTAACTCTACTAGTGGATTAAGGACTTTTTATTGTATAAGACTAGGGATAGTCATTTTTAGTGTCCTGCTTACTAGAAACAATCATGATCATTCTTTAGTTCTTTCTAGACAATATAGAATTAAATGAAAATTTTATTAAAATAATCGTAGCCGGTCTAATGAAGAATTGACCCACATGTAACAAATATCGAGTAATTACGAAGAATTTTTATGATTTAAGATGTAATTGTATTAACTAAAAAGTATAGCCTTTGATTAATAATGTCAAACTTTTTGAATGTCATATAAAAATAATTTTCTTTCTTATGAATATGAAATGTATGACATATATATATAAAATGAATAAGTAAAATCTGTTACTATTTTTTGCTCTCCGACAGTTTGAAGTACCAGGTAATCTCTATTAGATACATTTGTTAATTAGAGTTTAGTATCACCACCTATGGTTTATATGTATTGCAATGAAAAACGAATTATTTCGAAATTTTAATGTCACATCGATTATCAAGGTGTACACAGGTTAATCACATGTCACGACATGAAATATAATTTATAGATAATCTTTTTAATGAAATTTTGATAGATTTTCGTATTACATAGACTAGAAAATTCAAAGAATAACTAAAACATATGAAATATACTCTTTGAAGTTCATTCGAATCCATATTTCACTTGAATGATCATTTATTTCTATTGAATATTGTATTGATTTCGAATGTAATCAAATACTCTAATATATTTTCACTTTGTCAAAGTAACATGTTGGCCAATCATTTATGAATTATTCTTTTTCTTTCTTTAACATTAACTTAAATCATATTTAATACGACTGAATATGTGAAAATTACTTTGAAGAACGAAAAAGAAAAAAAAAATCGAACTTCTTTTTGTATTCATTGAAAAAATGGTATCGATGAAAATGATACTCAATCATCAATCGTAACACCGATAATAATTATTTGAAACAAATAAATTAACTTATTTAAAGAAAAGACAAATGGTTAGAAAAATTCAACAAAATCGATTAAAACAAAAATTTATTAAAATTGGTACAAAAGATAAAGGTAGAATCTTATTTTCTTAATCTATTCTATCGATATTTTATCTTTAGGTGGAACAATGAAAATTTTTGGAGATTCATTAAATCCTTCGATACCATATAAAACATTTCTTTTATCAATAAATGATACTGCCGAATGGGTTGTTAAAGAAATGCTTGAAAAATATGGATTTAAACATGAAACTCCAAGAAATTATTGTTTAGTACAAGTAAAACAAAATTTTCATCGAATTTTTTTGATTTTGAAAAAACATTCTCTTTAAGATGATCATTCCACCATACAATCAAATCGATACTAAATCTATCAGTGAAACAATACTTCATGATAAGGAATGTCCGTTAAATATTTATTTAAATTATACACAAAAAAATCAAGGTTAATAGTTAGATTTTATCTATGTAGTGTAGTATTTTCAATAGAGATATTTTCCCTTGTTGTATGTTTATAAAAATCCACCTATTTTAATTCAATATGAGTGATATAACAGTAGAAAAAGAAATCATTTAATAACTAAGTGCGTACCAAGGATTGATAGTAGAATCTTAGTATTTTTAAGACACTGTTTAATATTCGTAAAATTTAAGGATCAATTGTATTTAAAATAATCAAATGTCCATTGGCATTTTTGGAAATTCGTGAACGACTTCAGGCACAAGAATTAGCTTTAAATATACCTCAGTTACCATCGATACAAGATCGAATTATTAATGATCATCTTCCTATGTTTATTGAAATTAATCCTGGTAAAAATAGTTTTTTTTATTTATGTAAATCAAATTATAATCGAAATTTATTTTAGATAATACGAATATTACAGCACCACGAGTATTTAAAGTTTATCCGGATATAACACATGTTGGTCGTGATACAAAAGCAGGAATTGGAAGACAATATTTTTTTGTAAATATTTTTATTCTATAATAATTTCGAGTAAAATTTTACTGAAATTTAGATTGATGGTTCTGGTATTGATCGTGATCATTGTGCAATAGAAAATCAACATGGTACTGTTAAAATAATTCCACGTAGTGAAGTACAAATAAATGGAAAACTTATTATAACACCTTCTATACTTAAACATGGAATGATTATTTGTTTCGGACGAAATTCAACATTTCGATATTATGATCCACAAATAGTTCAAAAAATTAAACAAATTTTTATACCAAACCGAAAAAAATCATCTGTGTATAGTTCTGAACCAATATTATTAAAGAAAACAAATAATTTTAATTTAACAAAAGTATATAGTCAACAGAAGAAAATACCGTCAACAAATAATATTGATGCAGAGTATTTAAAATAATTTTTATTTTCGACAAAAAAATTAGATCTGTTATATTTTAGAACATTAATCGATGTTTTACCCGGTTTATTGAAAGTTCCGAATGAAAGTAAGATTGCATATGAGAAGTAATTTGAAAATGATATCTATCTAAAAGTTTTAAGACATACTGATTTTCTCAGAACGAGTGGCGGTGCGAAAGGCTAAAAGCAGAAGTGAGGTGGTGATCAAAAAACGAGAGAAAGAAAAAAACATTTCTGTCTTCACTGCCCAAAAACCACAACTAATGAGAAAAAAGTCCTTGATTTAGTTTTTAGAGGGTTCTGATGATCTGTTAATCAGTTTTCAGATCCGAAACAGGAGAAAGCAAGTCCGAAAATGGGAGCAAATTCAGTCATTTTTTTCAAAAGTAGGAGGGGGTACTCCCTTTACCCCCCCCCCTCTCGCCGCCATTGCTAAGAACTTTACATTATAGTCTTAATAAATATTAGCGAGATGGTCTTTAATACTTTTTCCATGAATTTGAAATACATATGAAGATTCACATGTTTAATATATATTGTAAATATTTATTCTAGGTGAAAATCAATTTCTTCATACTGTTTTTGATAATTATCCATTAAATACTATCCATTTTCGTTTATTACCTACATATACACTTTATATGACATTACGATATAATCTTTCATCATATCAAAAATCGAATGTATCATTTCTACAAAAACAAGAAGATGTTTGTCCATTACTCTATCGTATTGATGATATGATAAAGAAGAAAATTGAAGTAAATTTTTTTAATTCTTGAAAAGAAAATAAAACCAACAATTAATTTTATAGGAATGTCAAGAACATGCTGGTTATCTTGCATATTGGTTAGCGAATACATCGGAAATTCTTTATTTTCTTAAACATGATCGAGATCTATCAAAAATGTCTACTCATATACAAACTCATTTAACTTCATATATTCAACGTTTATTACATTATTTAATAGATATTTTACAAAATGAATTAGATAAATGTTTAACAGGATTTCTTAGTCCACATGATAATATTGAACGACATATTCATATTGATAAATTTACTGATACACGTTGGATAATATTAGAACAAATTCCTAATAAATATCATCAATTCACATTTGATGATATTCTTGCAATACTTTCATCAATTATGGATTTATTATGTAAATGTCGTGTTAATCCTGCGTTTACAATACAAATTTTTTCACAAATATTTCTTTATATAAATACATGGTTATTTAATCGAATTATTTGTTGTCCAGAATTAAAATTATGTTCATCGATATGGGGAGAAAAATTCTTAATTCGATTAAAATCTATTAAAAACTGGGCACAACGACAAGGCTTAGAACTACAATGTGAATGTTATCTAATGAAATTAAATCAATTATGTTTATTATTAAAAAATTCGAAATATGATGTATATGATGTACAAAGATTAATATCGAATAATACATTGAATATAAATTCATTACAAGTAAAACAAATATTAAATAATTATATTTCGGATAGAAATGAACCACCAATTGCCAATAGTTTTAGTGATGCGTAAGTTTTCTTTTAGAGAAGTAATTCATTTGTAAAGGATAGAAGGAGACGATAGAAATAAAGAAGATTACCTATGTAAAAGCGAAAGGATATAGAATTTGACTCAATGGATGTGGGAACGTTGCCGACTGTTCAATCTCGGTGAAATTTGATCTTTGTGTAAAAGATAGGCTGTAGTAAAATATTGAATCCCCTTAGGCCTTCTATATATGAGTAGCATACTCTGAAAGGGAGATTTCCTCCACAAGATATCAAAGTCGTAAAAGAAACAGAAACTGAGACTTTAAAATCTCATTTTTAGGATATAATACTCATATATAGACCTCTCTGTAACAAATATATCGCCATTCGATTTATTAGTATATACTAAATTATAGACTAAGGTCAAGTTCGAAAATTTTAGATTCGATGGACTAGAAAGATGAAAATTTCTGCTTGGTTACAACTTCTGACTTTTATGTGAACAGAATTTCAAGATGTATTCTTCCTATTTTTGTTCCGTATATGTACAGATATATGAGATTGAAATAATGACAAAGTATAGATTGATTTTCTATGACTTTTAATAGATCTATGTTAAACAAAACCTGAAAAGAGTTAATAGAGAAAAGCGACATCCATCGACAAACAAACGTATGGATTTCATTTTCTAGATTCAATCCAAAAGAAAGTCTATAAAAATTTTAATAGGCTAAAATAGACTCGAGAGAAAAAAACTTGATTTCACATATAATATACTCCATGAATATAAACTTTCAACCGAATAATGGTCGATACTAATCTATCTAATAATAAATTTGTCTATCCATCTGTTTTTGTAGATATTACATACAGTCTATTCGAAAATGAATCATTTTTTTTCTTTAGTCTTCTTTCTGCTGCTTATAAACAAGTTGACGAAAATTTACATTCACAAGGTCTTATTATTCAATTAGCTGAACAAATCGATTTAAATCCATCATTTCTATTACCAGAAGATGGATATACATTTGAACAACTGCAAGGTATACCTCAACAATTATTTCAATTCATTGAAACAATGAGTCAATCAACATTATGTCGATTATTTATAAATCCACATAGTCGTGGAATGTGGACTGAATTCATGGAAATATCTAATGTAAATAAAAAAAAATATATATACATATATAATTTCATTTCTTCAACTTATTTAGATGAAAAATAATACTAAAGATTATGATAAAATAGAAACGATTGTATTAAATAAAAAAGAGAATAGTCTTGGTTTAAATATTGTTTCAGTAAAAGTAAAAGCAACTAATTTCATTTTAAATGTAATCTAGAATTATTTTTCTAGAGTGATAATCAACAAGTTTATGGTATTTATATAAAAGGAATCATACCAAATGGTGCAGCAGATAATGATGGACGTCTTCAACCGGGGGACCAAATTCTTACTGTTGATAATATTAGTCTTATCGATGTAACACAAGAACAGTAAAGAAAAATTGAAATGTTATATTTTTTTGACTCTCTTTTTCTTCCAGAGCTGTTGATATATTGAAACAATGTGATAATAAAATTACATTAGAAGTCCTCAAAGATGCAGCTAATCACCATGGTCTTTCAAGTTTACTCAGTACATCATCAAATCCTTCTTTAGTATCATTCCAATCTTCGACATTTACACGTCCTGTTCATCAACTACAAAATTCAACTCCTGTTACTTCATCATCTACTCAACCATCATATTCATCTCAGATATTAAATGATCATGCATCAGAAGAACAACAACAATCAAATTCAAATCTTTCTTATGCAAAACAATTTGATAATCATGAAAAAAATTTCATTCGTTCATCTAATCAAACACAATCATTTATCAATCGAAAAACATCATCATCAAATCGATCATTAGTCTTTCGTGAAGATGTTCCACCTGATCAAAATGACAATTATCGAAAAAAACCAAGTACACCATCTAAAATAGTACTAAAATCAATTCTTCATTCAGATCCATCAATCCGACAAACCAATTTAGTATATCATCGTTATATAAAAATCAAAAAATTAATATTCTTTTTCTTTAGGTCAACGATGTTAATCTCTCGAATCGTTTATCATCATCAATGAGGTAAATCTATAACCAGTTATTATAGTTAGATAGGAATAAAAATTAAGTTTAATTGAACTATTACAAGATCGTGTAAGATATACTAAATGTTGCAATAAAACGATCTATTGCTTATTCAGACAGACGAAATATTATGTGTGTGATTTTTGTTCTATTTAAAGAAAACAACGTGAACCAATTCAGTTGATAAATACATATCAAAAGAGTATCAAAGAAATACGTTTAGAACGTATTAACGATTTAATATTTAAAATTAATCGTACTGAACAAGAAGAAAAAGAATTAAAGTATGATAAATACAAATATTTGGGAAAATTTCTTAATATAGATTTTTTTTTATAGAAGTTTACAGTTAGAAGATGAATTTGATCGTCGTGTTGAAGAATTTTATTATCAAATAAATGAAAATAATACTAGAGAAGTATATATATATGATTGATAATCGTTTTAAAAACTAACGTCTTATTTTATAGATTTCTCCTCGAACATCAACTGAAATGAATGAATTTGATGAAAAGTAAAAATTTATATTTTTTGAAAATTGGTTTATTTCTCAATAAATTTTAGATTAAAACGTCGTTTGAAACAATTCGAACAAGATCGAGAAATTGAACGTGCACAGATTAATCAAATGTTAGCCATACGTCAAGCACGTTTATCTAAAAATTCAGTAAATATACTTTTTATTGAGTTTATTTCTCAGTCAAAATATATTTTATCGACATATAGGATTTTGGCGTTTATTCTAATCACAATCATTAAAATTCGACAAATATTTGAAATTAAAAAATCAAAATAATTTTATTTTATTGACAAAAATTATTATAAAATAAATGTTCTGTTTTGTTTAAATAATCATTGTTTATATTCATTTGACTTTTCTTTTGTTTAAATTAATTTCTCAGATTTTTATCTTTCTTATGGCGATGATGAATGATTGTGATCATAGTTTACTTGTATGGATTGATTTGGAAATGAGTGGACTTGATTTAAATATTCATACAATTGTTGAAATAGCAATAGCAATTACGGATTTTCATTTAACAAATTATATTGAAGGTTTAGATTTAATTGAGAAAATTTAATCTATTATATAGTTTCTATTTTTAGGACCGGATATTGTTATTCATCATGATCAAGATATATTGGATAAAATGAATGATTGGTCAAGAGAACAACATACAAAATCAGGATTAATTGAATTAATTCGTCAAAGTCAAATATCATTAGATCAAGCCGAAACAACAGTTATTGATTTTCTTAAACATTATTGCCCATCTGGTAGTGGAATTTTAGCTGGAAATTCAGTTTTTGTAGATCGATGGTAAGGTGTAATATCTTGTCTTTCGAAATTCTATCATCCGAAAAGAATTCAAATGGATGAGTGTAGGAATGTATCGAGGCAGTCTCGGTTTTGTGAATTTTGATGACGCCAAGTTTCTAAAATGTTCTTTAAAAGGCCAAATTATGAGTCAGGAAATGTACAAATGTGATTATAGAACGACACACAGATAGTCTCTCAAAGTCCCGAGACCGAGAGGATTGTTGTAAAACATTGTGTTAGAGCTCATTAAAAAAACTAGCGGGTAGTTCCATTTTTCTACCTCTCATGCGATTATTCTTCATTTCGTTGTTAAGAAAAGGCATTTCTCTTTATTAATAGCTCGAGAATGCAGATTAGTGTGATAAGTTTCAAACATAGTTATAAGATATCATTCTATTTTATCTGGTTATATGTTACTTTTCGTCGGCTAAAACAAAACTCTGATAGTATTGATTCTTAATACTTGTCCTCTCCAATAAGAGAATCAATGAATTTTATAGATGAATGAACGTTGCTAAAAAGAGTATTTTATGTGTCAGTACATGTAATCGACGTTTAAAGTCTGTTGAATATTAGATATAAAAACTTAGAATTTTCTTTATGTCACTAAAATCTATTTTTATAACCGAATGATAAAATTTAAAGTTTAAAGCTTTGAATTAGACAATATGAATGTTATTCATCTTCTTATTTAAAAACTTAAATTAATAATTTTTACTTGATTTGTTGAGTTATTCTAATGGATCACTTCACTTTTAACAATGATATATTATGTCCTTCCAGTATATAAAACAGTATAATTCTTTAGGTTTATTGAAAAATACATGCCACGTCTTAATGCCATTCTTCATCCAAGTATTGTTGATTGTATGTAAATATATATATATATTTCTCTATTTCAAATTTAACATCTATATGGGATTAATTTTCAAGGTAGTACTCTCAAAGAATTAACATTACGTTGGCAACCTATACGATATACAAAACGACCACATAAACAAATGATGCATCGAGCACGTGATGATATAAAAGAATCAATTAATGAACTTACTCATTATCGTCAACAGTAATAATAAAATCCCAAATTTTCTTTTTTTTTCAACAGATTATTTTTTCTAGTAATTTTTATTTTGGTTATCATACTATTCGAAATCCACCTTATGTACCTGCACCAGTTCTTTCTAATCCACGTACTCATCTTGTTTGGTTAAAAACTGATTCTGATGAAGTCAATCATATATATGTGATTATAACCGATGGAAATCTTAATATTTTAAAAGATCTATATGTTGATATGACTAATAAAAGCAATCATTATTCTTTATTAGTTGGTTTTTTACAAAAAAATATTTTAGTTAATCGAAGTTCTCCTATTTGTGGTCAATCTGTTTATATAGATCGTGCAAGAATACAACGTGTTGTACCAGAATTTCTTACATGTTGTCATTATCGAAGTATTGATGTAGATGTTTTAAATGTTCTTTGTCGAAGATGGGCTAAGAAAGTCTACGAAAATCGACCGTAAATTAATTTCTTTTTTTTTTTTTGCTAATCAAAATTCTCTTTATATGATTTTAATGCTCTTTGTTTTATAGAATAATATCGACTGATTCGAAAAATCTTATAGCAGAACTTCAAGGATCAATTCAATTGTTACAATATTATCGTGCGAATGTATTCAAATCAGATCTTTTTGTACAAGATAAACAATAGTAAACAAGAGAAAAAAAAGCGAATGTGCATATTATGAAGGACGATAAAGAACATATTGATAAATAAAAGATAAAATGAGAGAAGGATATATGTGTTTATAAAGTACAATATCAAGTATTTGATAAGACAGTGATCTAACACTGTTGTCCTATCATAAAAAAAAGAGAGAAATGGTAAGAATCACTACCATTTCTCTATCTATATCATAAAATTATTATGAAATGACAAGAGTACAGAGATGAAAAGGTAAGAAGCATATATGTATATATATTACATATGTTAATATATTTCATTGCCAAGACAAATAATGTGGAAGAACGATGAAATGAATAAGAATTTTGTCAGTTATTGCTTAATCAAATTTGAAACAGATTCTTTTTCTATTGAATCAAATCTTAAAGCTTTCTACAAACAATTTGAAAGATGAATGTCTATAGACGCGCGTATCCGATTTAATTTTTTTCTTGTTCTATACATAAACTTGTTTGATAATGTTTTTCTTATTTAAATCGAATTTATTTAGTATCTATTTATTAATCATATTAATTTCCTTTATTATTCATAAATTGTTTCTTTTCTCTTTCATTAAACAATATTTTTCCTATCTTTCATTATATATACTCATCATTAGTCTATTAGTAAGCAATGATTTTCTATTAATTTTAATCTATGAAAATATTTCAAATACATTCATATATATTCTTCTCAGCATGGATGCTATTTTAACTGGTATACTTCTTACTCTTATTGTACATATTTATTCATATATTTGGTCTATTATTCATCTTTTTCTTACAATAAGCCTTATTACAATTTCATATTATTCAAATTTCAATATATTTAAAAAATCCGCTTTATTCTCGAATTATTCTATTGATATTATTTTTCTTCTTATTAATCTTTTTCATATTCTCTATTGTTTTTTGAATGGTTTACAAACATATATGCATCGTATAATAGCATTAAGTGGAATGTGTCTAGGATTTTATATAATATTATTTCAAGAATTTGTTAATGAATTTAATATTTCATTACCAATGATTATTATGCATTTTGTACAATTATTCCGGACATTTTTTCTTTATTCAGTTGTCATTTGCGTTCGTAATCGAACGTCGTATTGGCAGAAATAAAAAAAAAGCGTTTTTTTTTCAAGAAGCAGAGAGGAAGAGAGAGAGGGAGCGAAAGAAAAATCCCGAAACGTTATATGATGTTGTTTTTTCAACCAACAACACCTACTATATCGGTGTACTGTTTTGCTAAAAGGAAAAGAAGGAGAAAAGAAACGAAGAAAAAAATGAATTTATTTCGTATTGCTTTTTGCGTTTTTTTTTTTGTCAAGTGTCTGATTAATAAATATAGAATGAATGCAAACTAGAGTCATGTTTTCTTTTCACATGTACATGTTAGGTATTCTACATTTGTTGTTGTTACTATTGAATAGAAGCATTTTACTAATCTTTTTCTTGCTTATTTGTTCTAATAGTTATTATTAAGGTCTTCATGACATTCTTTTTTCTTGAAATTATACGATATCAGATTTTCTTCTATTATATAATAATATGTCTATAGATATGTTGGATGGCTTTACATAAATTATCAAAACCGAAAACATTTCATGTTGATTATTGTGGTTGTACAGCAGCGGCATTACTTTTAAATGATCAAATAATACGAGATGCAATTGATGTTATTCGTAAGGAAAAAACAAAACGTGATTTTGTTAAAACAACAGTTACAGTATCAAAAGATGGTGTAAAAATTATTTATAATAATGAACAAAAATTTTCTACAAGTGTACCATCGTCAATGATTGCTGGTTCAACTGTAGGTAAATCATCTTTACATGATACTGTTGGTAAGTTATTCAATTTTTCTTTTCGTGAATAGAAGAATGTATAATAAATATTGTAATTAGGTGTTGTATATATTTCACCATTGACTGGTCAACATTATCCAGCATTTGTTCATGTTTATCGATGTGATTCATCACGTACTGCTCAAAAATTTCTATCTCGTTTACGTGCATATATGCTTATTGAAAGTCATCGTCTTCAAATTATTCAATTAGAACAACATTTACTTAATCGTAAATTATTAAATATAGATCGTTTTAATGCAGTTCAAACACAAAAAACTGATACAGGTGTATCATCATCATCAGCAGCAAGTAGTGATAGTCGACAAGAAAATATAACTAATAATCCAATGAAATCAATAACAGAAGAATTACAAAGAAAAATTGAATCAAATGAACCTATTCTATTTCCACCTAAAGATTATGATACAGTACATGCGAATCATGGTAATGTTCAACGAGCACAAGCATGGAAAAGTACAGAGGTAAAAAGAAAAACATATTTTTTCTTAGATTATTATTTATTACCATTAATATTATTTTGAAGGTCGTCTTACTTTTTTTTTATCAATCAATAACTCATTAATTGTATTGAGCTAAATACGATGTCATAAGAAAAAGAAAGAAAGAAAGAAATCCTTGTTGATGTTAGTCTATGTAAAAAAAGAACAAAAAAAAAGAATATATATACATTTAGTGAGCGATTACTTTCTCTCTTCGTATTCATGATCTAAAGTAACCGATATTGTCGTCGTCATCGTCGTTGTTGCCGCCTCTTTGTCATCATCTTCTATTGGACAAATACACATACTATTTCTGTCTCTCTCTCTCTCTCTTCTATACTCCCACTTTAACTATGACGACAATATTCGATCATATTATGCATTGATTGAACGATTACCATCTGCACTTCTTTAGTCTATATGTCTGAAGTAGAGTACATGATCATTCTTTGCAAAAGTATTATATGATATAATCATTGAATATGGTACGTCTTAAACATGAGTTTCAGACATCATCAAGTTTTACAACACTTCTCACTACTAAATTACGTTCTAGTTATGATATGTGTTTTGGATCGAAGGTGATTGATATTTTATTATTTAATATAATGAAATATGATATTACAAATTCAATTTTTTATTTTTGTTTCATAGCCGACGATTGTTGGTTATACAACAGTTGATCCAGATGATAATAGAATACGTCAACATGTACAAGCAAATTCTCATTCAACTACTGATGATCATAAAAACAATCATGTTCTTGAGAATCGTATGGCAAGACCACAGTTATCTTCTCATAAAAGTGATGCTACAGTTGATCCCGTATGAAATTTATTATTAAATTATGTTTTATATAGTATACAAATTGATTTTTTTGTATATTTATATAGGTAGAAACTGTTAGTATTGCTTTTGATTTTCTCAAAGATGAAACAGATTCAGTTTTTACTGATCATGATGGCAACATTGAACCTATGGAAAATCAACAACAAAATAGACCACCTATTTATCGCTATCGACCACCACCGATTACTGCTATGAATAAGTAAGTATTATGATCTTACAACAATTGTTTAAAATAAGTTCTATCTTCTTTTATAGAAAATTATTTCCTCGAAATAATAATTTTGAATTAACAAGTAATGTTTTACAATCAAATTCATCATCACGAAATGATGTAAATACACATCATAACAATAATAATCATTATTCTTCTCAGTATCACTTACAAAATGGACATAAAACTCCTTCTGAAACACGTTTATATCATGATCAACAACGTAATATGTATCTCAGTCCTCATTATGAACATCGTCTCGTAAATGGTAGTGGTCTTCCAATTACAACCAATCCACTATGGACATCTACATCATCTCTCATAGCCGGTTCTCAACCAAATCTATTATCATATCAAAATGGTGTTGATTCTACACCTTTTCATCGTCAATCAAATGCACAAATGAATGGACGACTACCTCCTACAAATTTACAAAATTCTCTTTATTCGAGTTATCCAGATAATCGATCAGAAATGTTGATACCTAGACAAAAATCATCAATACCAGCTCAACAACAACAACAACTTAATAGAAAACAAAAAACACAATCACAATATTTTGAAACAAATGAATTTATTTTATGTTCATCTGACGGTCAACCATTGAGACATTCACAATATCCTAATCGACATATTACAAAAGATTATAGACCTCATTCAATGAATGTGAATGGTACTTCACTTGATGTATACTATTGATTTTTGTATTAAGAAATTCCTATTCACATATGTTTCTAAAAACAACAGTGAGAGATGATTACTTACCGATGTGAGTACGTAGCATCTACTAAGCCTATATATATTTTTTTTTTGACAAACTATTTGTTTTTATCGACAATTATTAAAATATTACCAAACATATGCTTCATTTTCTTAAATAGTAGTTTTGTGTTGCTTTCCGAGTATGAACAAGAATCTATAAATATGTATATGTTAACATCTCTTATATTTCAATCAAATATACTAAATTTAATTCTTGCTTTATTTTATTTTCGCTCAATTTATTATTCATATTTTAGCATAATTATAAAGGTGTATGTATATACATGTCAGGCATGATAAATGATCATATATTAGGCAATAATTGACACATAGTATACCGTTTATATTAGAAATATTTTTTCTTGTTGAATAAATATATATTTTGTCAAATGATTTATTATAATTATCTTTCTTAAATTCAGACGGCAAGGTCATCATAATCCATCTGATGATTAATAAATATTAATATGTGTATTCTTAAATAAAATTCAAGTCACTGTTATTACCTACACTCGCTGTTTCAATATCAATAGCGAGGTAGGAAACACAGTGAAATGGATATTCGAATTATTGAATATATATATATAGATTATCGAAGATTTCTTAAAATAACATATTCGAAAAAATTTTCAATCTTTTGTTTTCAAATAAATATCTTTAAATATCGAATTGATGTATTTTTCATTTGCGATATTTCTATTTCTAATCGATCTGATAACTAATCTATTATTAGATGCTATAAACTATATTGTAGCATATAAAATCTCTAAAAATAAATCAATTAGATATTTTATTTATAAATGAGAAAAATCTTAAGTTGATTTAGGGTGAGGATGTGTGATTACCATTGGAAAACTTGAATCATTCGTTTTGGAGCTTTTAATTTTGTTCAACAATTATTTGAGGAATTCTACCATATCCGGGTCCATCAATCCCGTATTCGGATCCTATGCCGGATTCTATCGGAATCCGTTGTGGTCGGATCCCATCGGATCTCACAATTTCCAACAAACGGATATAGACGGATCCGATAGGTAACCATAAGGCCATCATGGAAAATAGCTAAAAACGCCGCTCATCAAATTTGCAGCAAGTGACTGAAAATTTTCCGACGGAATCCAATGCAAATCCGTCACCAGGAATCCTATCGGATTGTGTCGGATGATCGGATCCAACATTGGATTGGTTGACGTGGGTTTCGAATTTCTTTATAAGCAAATATATTGTTCATTGTTTTTTTTATTTTATCAATGATAAAATCACATTTATATATATATTATTTAAATATAAAAGACATAGACCACAAAATTTTATCACGAATTTGAACACACATATTAAGAAAGAAAAAAAAATGTATTTAGTAACAAAGTATCTAGACATTATTCACTTTGAAGCACGCTTATATATGGTACATAAATAAGAAAAAAAAGCTTTTGAGACATGTTAATTAGAAATACTGTTGGAAGTTCAAAGTACAAAAATTTTACATAACTGTACGAATTACATCTTTTGTTGATACTTCATCTTCATTATATGCAGGATTGTCTCTTGAAGTAGTTATAGCAGACTCCATTCGTTCATCATCATCATCATCATCATTTTCATCATCGGCTTGTTCTATATCACTAATATTTTCCATATTAGAACGTGTAGATGCATTCGTATCAACAGCACGTCGTGTTGTAGTTGATGAATCACTTAAACTACCATATCGTCGTACATTTGTTGATGGGCGTTCGAATACAATTTCTGTTGTTGTTGTTGGCCGTGATGATGTCGATAAACTTTCAGTACTTTCTGATGATTCATTTGATGTAAATGAAATATTACGAACGCCATTAGTTGATGGACGAAGCAAATGACGTTCTAAACGATAAAAAAATATATTGATCTTATTTATTCTTTTTTATAAAATTTTACGTGATGATTGTGAATTTTGTGATATATCCATAGTTGAATTAGTATCATTGGAATGAATTAATGGTGTTTGTTCTGTATGTACTCTTACTCGTGGAGGATCACTACTTTCTTCATCGGAGTTATGTTGGTTAGGAAAGACATATCGTTTGCATACCGGGCATTGTCGTCGATTATTTATCAACCATGGATCAATACATTTCACATGATATGCTAAAAATAAATAGGTTCATAGAATATATTCTAAAAGAAAAAAAAGATAACAAACCATGATCACAGGGTAATATTCGTAGTTTTGCTCCTTCTTCGAAGTCATCCAAACAAATAACACATACTTCCCATGGATCAGTTTTGACAAATTTTTTTATTTTCAATTGTTTTAATGCTGATCGTGGTAAACGATGACGTTGCATACGACGTCGTTGTAAATGATATTTAACTAACTAAATTTAAAGTTTCTTAATGTTATATTTATAAGTTGAAATCAAAAACTTACGACAAAACCAATAAGACCAAGAAATGAAACACCAATAACTACAACAAATGGTATTAAATAAATACCAAATTTAAATGGTTCTTCAGGAAGTATTTTCAGATGATATCTATTTAAAAAAAATGATTATTGATATTGTAGAATAGCCATTCATCATAATTATTTTATTGAAAGTCAAAAACAGTATACGATGAATTATATTGATAATAGTTGTATCATAGATAAACAAGAATATCTATCTTTAGTTATTTATTAAGTTCAATACACGATACAAAAAAAAACAAGTCACTTTTCATAGGTCCACCTTTTCCTTAACTATGCTATATAGTTAGCATCTTTCTTCATCTAGCTAAAGGCTCATGCTTTGATTGGGAAACAAAATTTTGTTATATATATTGTTTATTTTTTTTGTAAGCGTAAAGTTGTATTCTATAAACAATATATTAGTTGAAAATATTCATAATCTACATACTGATCGATTGTATCTACCTTAACATATTTATTATAGAAATATACTCAAAATTACTATATAATCAACTATTCTTCGATGCTGATATATTTACATTAATTTCATATGTAATCTAACTAATGGATATTATTTATTTCTACACGATATTTCATAGATAGTTATTAAAATAAATCTTACATCGGAGTTGAATTAACTGTTGTTTCATTATACAAATAATGTGAAATCAATGTTAAACCATCGGTATGAGTAATTAATGTTGATGGTATATGTACATCTAAATTTAAAATGAATGTTATTGAATATAATTTTCTCTGTTCTTACTTTTTGAAGATGAGCCCATAGCAACTAACGTATCTTCATAATTATAAATTATCACAGCACTAAAATTCGCATTTTGTGCATTTTGTACCTACAAAAATATGACATATTTAAAAATCCCATACCAATCATTTTTTCGAAATTTACTTTAGTCATAAATTCACATGAATCGCCACTTCTGGTCCGTGGTATAAGTGCAATCCAACGATATCCATATGTTGGAATATTAGGTGGTGGTAATATCTTCTGGCATGCATTTGGTGGATTTGTTATTGTAATATAACCCTTTATTTTTTAAATAAAGAAAGAACAAAAAAATGCAAGAATGCAACTATGAAAATATTTTGCTTACTTTTAATCCATCCGACGGAAATGATGGACCAAAATTTGCATTTTGATCTTCATAATTATTAATTACCTTGTTTGAATTATTATACTATATGTAAAAAATAAAGATTTTTAGTGCAATTCAAATAAATTTAATTCCTATCATACCACGAATATATCTGATACAGTTGTTTGAATAGTTGAGAATAACAAATACGACAATAAAAATTTATTGATCATTATTCAATTGACAAAAACAGAAGTTGTTTGTCGGAAGTAGCTCTATAATATAATATGTTGAAATTTATTTACTTTAATATTATTATCATCATCATGAGTTAGTAAAAAGCGAGTTTTTTTCGTGTTGGTCAACTGAACGATTCGAATATTTATGATGTATGAAAGATGGCAGTAGTATTTGGCGTAATTAATATATTTACATAATCATCCTATTTCAATTATATTATATCTTTATTTTAAACGAAAATCTTAACATTGATTTAAACTTTTTAAGGATAATTCTTTGTCGCTAGTAGTTATATGTGAGCAATTCATGATTGTTCTTCTTTATGTATTATTCATGAGCATCACATGTTATTCTTTCTACTCTGTCAATCCAGAAGTGTAATGAAGCAAGCGGTTTTTTTTCAATGAACAACTATTTATTGCGAAATATGTATTTAACCTTTTTTAAAGTAGCATATTTCGAAATTTCGCATTTCTTTTTTGTATAGAACACACCCCTCGTATTTTTATGTCGTATATTTATTTCACTTTCGTTCTATCACATGACAGTTTATTATCTTGTGACCTCTTGACGGCACATGACTACAAGAATACTTTGAGTATAAAAAACAGCAAATAATTGTTTCTTTATGTATTTTTAGAAGCGAACAAATGAGTACTACAAAATCTACAATTACAAATCAAATGACAATTATGTCAAAATTACCGAGTGTTTTAAAATGTAATGGTCCTAAACTTGTACCATTTTTTAAGACTGTTGCAATATTTTTTATACTTTTTCCCAAAGCTAAATATAAAACTGCTGATATGTTCTATTTAATATTTAAATGTTTACCAATATGTTCATTAATTTTATTTATACTATTAAATGGAATTAATTTACGTGGTTTTGAATATTCATATTCGCGACGAATTCTAACTGGTTTAGCTTTTTCATTACTTGGAGATGCATTACTTGTTTATGATCATTCATTTTTCATTCATGGTGTTCTAGCATTTGGTATATCACATGTTTTATATGCTACAGCATATGGTATGAGACCATTAAGAGTATTTATGTTACCATTCATGGTTTTACCAGTTATTGTTATTTATTTAATGCTTTCTGGTGTTCTCTATAAACCATTATCATATGTTGTAAGTAAAATTTTTTAACATATGAATCTTATTTTTCTTAATCTTTATATATAGATTTATGCATATATTTGTTTAACAATGTTTATGATATGGAGAGCAATGGCAAGAATAAAAATTGATAATAATGAATGGACATGGACAAGATTTTATAGCTTTCTTGGTAAGAGATAAAAAAATTCTATCAAAATATATAGGATTATTTATATTTTAGGTGGAATACTTTTTGCTACAAGTGATGCACTTCTTGCTCTTGATCGTTTTGTCACTCCACTAGCACATTCACAAATACTTGTTATGACAACATATTATGCTGCCCAATTACTTATAGCATTATCTGTTGTTGATTCACATGAAGATACCGAAATGAATTTTCATGTTATACAAGAAACTGATATAATTAAACTTGTTCAAGAACAAGGAAAATTTTTATCACAAGTACATCGTGATGATTTATTTGCATTAGTATCAGCTAAACGTGCATCTATACAACAAACAGTTGCAAATACACAAATTGGTCAAAATATTGTTTTATTATTAAATCGTACACCGGTTGTAATGTTTGTTAAATCAACAAAACATAAAAGTAATTAATAAACAATCAATTAAAATGAACACATAAAAAGCAATAAAATAAAAACTAGTAATTCAAAATATATATTATATATATCGTAGAGCATTCTATCAGATAAATAATATTATTTCCACTTATTTTATTTTTTATTTTTTATTATTGTTAATGAACAATATTTATGTAGATGTATATATTGACGTTTCGTTTTTTCCTTCTATATATTAAATAAATTATGTATGAATATTTATTATTTGAGAATGAAAGTCAAAAGAATGATTTATGTATAAATTCTTTAGATTTGAAAAGAAATTTATTGTTATCAAGATCTATATACGACATTGTAAGTGAAAATGATTAATTACAAACATCAATTTTTATAACATAACATATTATTTTTAGCATATTTTATAACGTAGTAACCAGTTTTGAAAAATCTAACGGATATTTAGAATCTTTATAAAAGAATTATTTATGAAATAAATACATTTTAATAATAATAATAGCCTTAGGTTATAACGGAACTATATACAATGAAGGTGAAGTATTAAACAAAGCATATCCTATTAATCTTCGTGATAGAGTTCTAGGGGAAATTCAATATACTGATCATCTATTCAACCTCATACCTGATTTAAGTCGAAATTCTCTTATTTTTCATGAAAATATTTCTATCTATATCTGGTAATCGCTTAGAGAATACGAATTTTCCACTTGTCTATGTTGATGATTAACACACTCGACTGTATATTTTTCAGGCAATCTCGATAATGATTTTATAATAATAATCCATACGACCTGTTGGTAATAGATTTCTATTCAATCGTATCTTTTTTCGTCCTAGATAAAGTAGCTATTATTAATGAATTAGTTGTTTTTTATTGAAAAATTCTATTGTAGTTACTAATCACGACGAAGATATCAATTTTGTATTTTTACTAAATTTGTACTCAAATAAATAGATAAAAAATGAAGATTGATCACATAAGTCAATTGAATATATAATAAAATGATCTGATTAACATAAAAAATAGTAACGGAGAAATAATTTGATTATAATACGATATTATTCATGATTTAATAATACGTTATTTCTTTTTACGAAAACTAAAACTTAGAATTTTGTGGAGGATAATAATCATCAGCAATTTAAAAAAGGCACAAATCAATATGTTGGATGATTTTTGTTCGTAGAATATATAAGACGATTTATTTATTATGTAGATTAATCATAATAATGAATTTGCGGCTTATTTATTTATTTATATTTTCTAATCGATCATATATTCTGTTTATTAATTCATATGCAAATTTGTTCTGTTAAATATCTATATTTTTCATTTTAAAAGATATTTATCTTAATAAATCATTTGATTTCGACCTATATGTTTACATAATTCTTTTGCTCCTTTATAAAAACGAACATTTACTTCGTTTCTTTATTATGGGTATGCAGGAAAAAAAATTGCATAGCCTACGATTCGTAACCATTCAATCGTACAAAACCTTCAAAACAAGGTGTTCTTTTGCATAAGAATGTATTGAAGTATATTTTTGTTTCGTCTCAGTAACTAGGCCAATAGTAATAGTTTTATTAAACCTCTAGTGAATATTTCAAATAATTTCAAATTATGATATAATTTATATTTATCAACATAGTATTTTTTGTAATAAATATTTTTATTTTAGAATAAGCTTTTTTTCTATTGAAATATGGCAGATATAAAAGTGGTTGCTATTGTTGTTGGTGTTGCTTTATTATCAATTACCATTTTATCATTGATTATATCCAGTGCTGGCCGACTTAATACAGATGAAAGTTTGTATTGAATATTTGTTTTATTTTTAACGAATAATATTTTATTTCTTATTTAAGTTGCTTTACATTATAATGCAATTACAAAACATCTTGGTCGAGAAGTGAAATCATCTGGTTTAGTTTTTGGTTCACCTGGTATGACACTTATTATTTTTCCAAGTGTATTTACTTCAATGCAATGGAAGGATATATCAGTTTGTTATTAAATTATATATTGTCAATTTGTTTTTACATATTTTAATTTAGTGTCTTAATCGAGATGGTGTTTCGATTAGTCTTGATGTAACATTACAATTTCAAGCTGATCCGAAATATTTACATGATGTTGTTGTACAATTTGAAGATTTTGATGGATATAAAAAAATTCTCCATGCAACAGGTGAAGCAGCTATTCATGATACATGTGCACAGTAAGTCAAAAAAAATAAAGCAATAACTAAATTTGATAGTTACGTCACGATAAATTCAATGATTATAGATTTCACATGAAAACACAAAATTCATTCATTCATCCGTTATCCTTTGTGCCATTCCTTTCCAATTAACTGTAAAGTTCAGTGAGTTGTATGAGAATAGAATACAGCTGTTAATCAATAACTAGCAAATAAAATCAATAATTCATTTTTCCCTCCCTCTCGATGAACTTTAACAGTATGTTGCCTTCTTTCTCATTACTATTGTTGAGTCTTTTATATACAGGAGAGTAATTGTCGGTCATATCATTTCATTTGTTGTAAACTGAAACCATGTTATTATATCATATATACAGATAAACAGGTGTGCTGTTACTACACGATGAGTCTTATATAATATATAGTTCTCTTATGCACATGTGTTCACTATGAAAAGGTTTTACAAATAAGCAACAAGATTAGAAAATTCATATTTTTGTTTAATATAACAATTATTCTTTATTATAGTTTTAACACAACTGCATTTCAAAGTATGCGAGGTTATTTTCAAGTTAAATTATTAAAAGTAAAAATAATTTTAAAGACAAAATTATTTTCTATAATTTTTATAATTGAATTAGGAAATGAAAGATACATTAAGTCCATTTTATACTATTCTTCGAGATTTACAAGTAAATTTTCTTTTTTTTCCAAATTTCGAAAACTTATATAAAATAAATAGGTGAATAATGTTCGTCGACCATCAGATTTTGAAATGGCTGTTAAAGATAAAGAAGCAGCAAAAGAAAATATAAAAGTTAGTTAGTTAATTATTTTCTTTCTTTTGCTTTTAATGGAAATAATAATTATATTAGATTGCTGAAAATGAACGACCAAAATTCTTAACACAAGCACGTACTGAATATCAAAAAGCATTAAAACAAGCTCAAATTATTGATGAACGAGCTGATACTGATAGTAATATTATTCGAAATCAGTAAGTTATTTTTCTTCTATTACAAAAAATATATATTTATTTTTTAATAGAGCTGATGCCGAAGCACAAGCTGTTCGAGCACGATATTCAACTGAAACAGGTAATATTACTAAACCTCTTCAGTTCTAATATATATAAAATATAAATAAATATTTAGATACCTATATCGAATTAAAACGAAAGATGCGATTGGATGTTGAAGCATTATTAACATATATGGTAAGATTGAATGAATGAATTATTTATTTGATAATATTTATATACATATAGGCTATTCAAACAATTGGAGCATCAAAACATGATGTTTATATCAATTTAAAATCACCTGCACAAATCAAATATGAATTATAAATCTAAAAACTATCTCACACTGTGATATTTTTCTCATATGAAATAGTATATGTAGTGACTAATTTCATATATTTCTTTATATTTAAAATTTTGCTTTTTAATTTCAATAATTATAGATTTACAGGAAAATAAAAGATTATTTCTGAATAGGATCAAAGAACTATTCGTACTATAACAAGATATATTGGGCTTATCATTTGAGTGGGATACATCTCAATGCATTAAAAATATCTCATGAGAATCATCAGTCTGTTAAATTTGAATACTACATTATTAATGTTCATTATTTTCTATACGTATTTGTTTATATCCGATTCAGAGATATTGTTCAGATATTTAACATGAATTCTTATTATTATATATGAAGTAAATGTGCATATATGGAAGAATTATCGTTTAAAATATTGATTACTTTATTTTTAGTTTCCTTCGTAGACTATAACCTATTGATCGTGTATGAGATAGGCGTGATAAGAAAACTTGTCTCATGAGAGAATCTATTAAAATTAGATAATATTCATGTTGATATAGTACTGAATAGTCTTAAATTATTTTGGACAATGTGACATATGGATAAATTGATTTGTCATCAGTATTTTATCTAGGTTTTTCCTTTTGCGAGTGCGGTAGCGATTTTCGGGAGGGCGAAAATCTAATCTCTGGAGGAAAAATATATAGTACAAACACAAAAATTGCAATTTTCGGGAAGGTGCCGCTATCACTGCTCTCCCTCTAGATAAATCACTGTTTGTCATGTTTTATGCCATATTAGAAATAATAACTTAGATAGCTATGTTTAATTTTGCTGCATTCACAATAATCGATGAATAATCTTTACTCGATTATTTCAGCAATTCTAAACAATAATCAAATATTTCATAACTTGTAAAATATAACAAAATAAGCATAATCGGTCGTACAATATATTACAAAATCAAACTTTTTTTTTATATTTATTTTCAACATCATTAATTTACTTTTAACAAGTTTTGACAACATGTTGCCATTCTCTTGATATTGTATGTGGCTTTCGCCATGATGACATTTCAGATCGATATTTTCGAAACAAATAATTATCAGATATATGATGATAAATATTCGATCCATAAGAGATATGTCCTTGTTGATGTGGAAGTAAATCTGTATTAATATCATAATCAGACGTTGTTATACCATTTCCTCTTGGTTTATGCATACTTGGTAAAAGTATTCGTCCAATAAATTCACCTAGTGTATAAACACCAAGAAAACGTTTCCAATTATCAAGGCAACTATTATTATATGTAATAGAATCTTTTTTATAATCTATTTGTAATAAACGTTCAACGGATGTTTCATCTCGACTAATCATATGTGCATGACAACAACTAAAACCAGTTAATGCAAAACCAACTGGTACAGTTAATATAAATATATAATATGTAATAAAACCATCTACTCCCAAATCTTCAAGAATATCGGGAACTTTAAAAAATGAATCAATATGTCGAAATCTAACAAAATAAAAAATCATAATATATTATCGAAAAAAATATTTTATTTTCTAACATACACTTGTACACCCAATCGACTGATTTGATATTCTCGGTAACCAAAAAAACCAGCATAAAGACATCCAGTTGCCATAAAACAACAAAATTGAAAAAAATAACGATAATTATAAAAACCAACACAATTATTCAACCCTGAAATTTTATTTAAATTCAATATTATATATATATTCTCAAAATTCTAATAACTTACATGGACAATGATGATCAAATCTTAATACACATACATTACACCAACTACAATGATGAGTTCGAGGTGGTTTATTAAATGAACATTTCTTACATATTGGATATTGTCTTGCTAAATGTTGATAATCTTTAGCAAGACCAGGTGATGTTACACATGCCATTATATAATGAAAATAAATATTTATAGCAAGCCAATTACCAAATATAAAGTGAAATATAAATTTTCCATATCGTTTTTCTTCAAGTGTTGTTATTGCAATAGTTGAATAAAATACATAAACAATATAAGTCGTTAATGAAAAAAATATAATTATACATAAACAGCCTATACTATTCGATAAAATTTTTCGCACTTTTTCATTAGGCATAAGTATTTAGTGAGCTTTTCAAACTTTTTGTAAATATTGTTTGTTAGTTAAATAACATCAATAGTTATATATGATTGAGGTAATGTGTGGATTCGATATTACCTTTCATCGTTACGTTGGTTATGGTTGACTGAGTCTTAAAGGCTAGAAACAACTAAAGAAAAAAAGAAGACATGACAAAAAAGTTTTTTTTTACAAAGTACTGTTTACAATATTTACAAATGTATGAAAAACTATTCATATAGAAAACATTTGATCATATTCTATTAAGATTTTTTCTGTACTAATAAGGCATAATTAAAAACAGACGAACAATAATTTATTCTATACTTTTTAAGAAGAAAATATATTAAAATGATTCAAGCTTTATGATGATAATTATTATTTAACTAGAACATATTGAATGTATATTAAGACAAGATTAAGTAAAGAAAATTTTTATTTTACTATAATCTACCTTTATATACATACTGCTATATTTTAATAATGATTGAAATATTATTTCTGTATATATATACCATGATTGGCTTGTTTTTCTTTATATTAACTTTTATATAGTACTTCATAGTCATGATATAATTTGTATATTCATTAATGATAAAATTAAAAGTCAGATATCTATGGTTAATTTATGAATAACAATGATCATGGGAATATTTAGGAATTAAAATATTACGAACATTTTATTGAATGATAAGAAAAATAAATAATATCTATTTAGTATTATTTGTGAACTATCTTCGTGAATGATTGCGTTGTTATAGACGTTTTTTAAATCGTTTTCAATTAAAACTTCGTTTTATCCATCTTTATTTCATCCTTATACATATATATATACTACATCAAGGTTACTATCATCAATTATTAATCAAGGTAAGTATACGTAAAAGTAATTAACGCCTTCACAAACGGAAAATAGACAATACAATGAGATATATTTTATACTACTTGACACTCTTTAATAAAAATAAAAGCAATGAAACGATTTCTGATATAATGATAAATTGATTTGATAATAAGTATATACTAAGTTACATGAAAAAACAAGAATACTATATTCAAATATTTACAAATCTTCTTTTATGTTTTAAGTATTATAATAAATATTGCTTTAAATCCGTTTCACATATTTTGTAATTATAAAAATAAACCTTAAATTTGAATATGATAAAATAGGTATATTATGTTGTCTACAACATTCTGCTCTTCTAATCACCTGACATGACATATTCATGATATATCAGCCCTATGTATAGTTATGCATGATTTACCTTCAATGACTGTATGAAATATACAGAGTATAGGATAATATTTGTTTCTCTACAATATCGCTACTCGTATTATTATATACAGTACGATGTAAAAGTTTTTGTCCTCAGTATTTCACATGTTTTTCAGAATGAAATTGATGAATAGGAAAAGTAAATATATAAACAACTAAGGCATGACACAAGGTAAAAGTTAAACATTGTGCTTTCATCGACTTCACAAAATTATTTAGAACGGTTAAGTCAATTTTGTACTATTCCTTGTGTAGAAATCTCTCTAGTTCACCAAGATACAATGATTTCCGCTTCTCGACACTAAGCTTAAGAATCGACCAATTTTATAACTTGCATAGCTTTATATAGATCTCATCCTGTCTTCCAGAAAATTCTCTCCAGAAACTTCCAGCGATCGAAGTTTTTAATTTACAACGACTATTAATTAGATTTATGAAAATAACGTATACTAAGTTTTTCAGTACTATCTAATAATTGTATATTAGGAAAAAATGATGCTCAAACAAATTCGTTTATGTTACATGAGATAGTCTTGCTGACAATTCATATGTATACTTAATATCATAAAAGAATATGTCATTCATTTCAATACCATATGTTAACTTTAATTTATTTTGAACAATGTGAAATGTAGATCAACCTACATTTCGTGCTTCTCATCTACTTATTCTTCAATCTCTTTTCATTCATCATCAACATGGAATGCATCTAATACTTACTTTTATTCATTGTCTTTTGCCTTTATAATGGTATTTATATGGATATTACAACCATTATTATATAAAGAATTTACTGGATTTGATCAAACACGTTTTGGTGATATTTATACTTGGCATATTAAAACCACATCTAGTCTTTAGTTGGCACTGGGTTTTATGCGTTTTTAATAACTTGAAACTTGTTTTAATTGTATTTGACTAAAAGCATTTGCTTGATCATAGGAGTGATCAATTCAATATGTATACTAGTTTGATTTCTTCATTGTTATGTACTTATACTTCATTAAAACAAGATCGATTTATTGATCGTGATATTATTTACTTGAGATTAAAGAAAATATTCGATGGAATATTAGTATTCATGTATCGAATGAAACAATCAACTATTCACATACAACATCTTTATCTAATCTTCATTTAAATCCCCATCAATTAATACAACATCTATCAATATAATAAATGAGAATGTATCTGTAAATTGATCTTTAATAGTTTTTATATTGTCACAATGAGTAATCATTCTAACAGAGACTATGAGTACATCTGATCATTAATCTGTTATATAACAACTTATATGAAATATTTAAAAACATTTTTCATATACAATAATTCATATTGATTGTCATTTTGCAAAAGATGTAAATAAGAATTTTACTCTATGAGATAATATCATGGAATATAATTGGATGAATAGTGTATTTATTCATAATATGCCGGAAGATAAAGGACTATCAGCTAGTCGTAATTATTTACTCAATATAACAAAGACAACATTCTTTTTCTTATTAGATTATGAGTTTGTATTTGCAGAAGATTCTCATATTGATATTATTACCAAAAAATACCCACAGATATGAGAATATATAATGATTTTTCTGATAGATTTCTTCAATATAAGCAAACTCTTGAATTACTACGATATATATTGAATAATAGTAAAAATCAAGTAGATTTTGTTCCAAACGTATTCATAGGCCCAACAAAATCTGTACGAAGGCGATTATATTCAAGTTCCATAATGGAGAAAAAACAGATAATGCATCCTATCAAAAACATGGATGTGTGTGTATAAATATTATTAGAATATGTTAAGAAAACATGGTTTTACTTATATGAATCTTGATAAATTGTAGTATTTATTTTCACAAGCCGTACTTATTATACTAATCATTAAAACAGAAATAAAGGTTTAAGTACCAAAAATCAATCAGAATCACATTTTCTCTCAATCTAAGAACACTGTTTCGAGGATCCTCTTATTTTATCTATTCATGAATGAAATGATTTACATGATATACGAATATGTATAACTCATATTACAAACAACCAAAGGCACATATAGGTTGATAAGGCTAACTGTTCTTGTTTGTAGATGAGATAAATTACATGTTTCATATCATCCTTGGATTATATGATAACAGCTTTAGATTTGATTTGTTTGTTATTGTTTCCAAGGATAAAAATCCTTGTTACAGACGAAAATTCTTAGTTTACAAGCATGATTTTATTTTGATTATATCCCCTAACAAAACTACATAATAGAAAGTTTAAGTGCAAATATTTTGTCTATACTTATAAATATCTTCAAAAACAAGTCCATAAAAGTCATTGACGTAATTCTCTCAATTGTTTTATTTTGTTATCAATAAATAAATCATAAACGAACTATATCAGTCACTTTCATCCTTTAAAAAATCATCATAATATCTTTAGATTATAAAATATGTTTATCTCAAAATTCTTTCGTTCTATTTTACCAACAAACTCGAGATAAAAAAAACCTTCTTTGACATCATATATCATATGAAAAAAAATTTCGTCTATTTCGAATTAAATTTAAACTTTTGTTTGACTAAAAATATTCTATTTATCATATATGAGTATCATTCAAGTGAATAAAAATTTTGATTTTTTATTGTGCATATAAAAAATTACGTATTTATATCGTCTTCTATGGAGAATTTCAAGTCACTCACATGTCCAATAACATTGGCAAGATTCATTGAACCTGTTATTGGTTCTGATTGTCATACATATGAACGAAGTGCTATTGTAGAATGGCTTCAAAAACATCAAACTAGTCCAATGACTTGTCAACTAATGTCAATCGATTCGTTAAGACCAAATTTAGCTATAAAGAATCTCATTGATGAAATTTCCGAAATAACGAAAACACATCAAAAGTAAGAATATGTTATAAATATTATCCGAATATTTTATTTTTAATATAAATCTAGTTCGATACCTACAGATATTACTCCACAAGTAAAAACATCATATAATAAAATGAATTCTTAATTTCAATGATTATTTTTACTTAGATAATCTCTGATCGACCTCCACCAATACCACCACGCCAATCAAGTAAATCAATCAATTTAGATTTTCGTTGACATTACATATGTGTATTTATTATTCTAATTCAGTTTGAACTGTATTGATAAACTATCACTAAAGAATATCCTGTATTATATAATAGTTAAAAGCATTAATTCTATATTTATATAAACAATGATTCAGACAGTTTAGATACGTGTCTATGACTAGTTTCCTTTTTAATTATGTGACGCCAAGAGTAGAATAACTTTGTATTTATCCAATATAAATAAACTTCTATTTTTCTTTTACAGGAAATCTATCTAATAGAAAAAATTCATTGAAGCAGTATGTATAGTTATTTATAAAGAATTCTATCTTTTGTTTTTGTTTTAAAAGGAAAACAATATGGAATAACGATGATGAAAACAACGCGGATTCAACAAGTTTCTAACGATGTTAAAATGTCTAAAAATTTAATTTTGTATTATAGAAATATAAGACAAATTTTATTGACAATTGGATTATATTACAGACAGACAATAACTTCTCTTTTAAAATATAATAAATTAAGATTTCTTGTTCGTTTTTTTCTTTAGGGAAATACAGTTTATATATATTATAGTTACTATAATGACTGGTAGTAGATCGTTACTGGTCAATCTAATGTTCTATATAGACAACAATTTGTTATTGTCCTCATCTTTTTTTCCTCCTTCTCCTTTCTTCGAGCTGTTCGCAGCCCATTTTTTTATCTATCTTCTTTTTCTCATGGTCGTTGTTGCACATCGGTGGCATTCTCTGTAATATATGAGTCGTCATTTTTTTTCTTTCTTTCGTTCTTTCTTTCTTTCCATCTTAACGCCATTATTAATAGCGATGATGATGCTAGAACGATATAGTATAGAAAATGTCGAAGGTGAAAGCAAAGCACGTACTACATACTTCGTTGTTCTCCTTTTTTTTTCTCTTGGTCGGACTTATATTTTCGGTGCTGATTCATCATGATCATTATCGTCTTCGAAAAAAAAAAATAGAAGAAGAAAAAGAAGAAGAAAGAAAGAAAAGTCTGCCCGATATATTTCTTGCATATTGTACGTCGGCAGAGAAAAAGAGAACGAGAGAAACATGCGCACCCGATTTGACAATCAACTAGAAGCAACATTCAGAGTTACGGTGCAATACATCTCTGAATGAGAGAAAAATTTTTTTTGATAAAAATATGGATATTAAAATAATGACAAATATTCGAATTATTCAAATTTGCTATTGGTGGTTACTTATACTTACTCAAAGTATTTACTCAATTTCTCCACAAGGTATAGAAAATTGAACAAAAAGGAAACATAATTGTAACTTTGTTGTTTTTTTTGTCTAGCTCAATTTATATCTCTTTGCGGTCAAACGTACAATCTATCCTCATCATCATTATCAATTATATATACACGTTCATCATATATATCGTGCTGTAATATAACAGTAACTAAATCAGCATTGTCAGATTCATCGCAACGTATAATAATAAATATTTTAAATATGTCAATGACTAATTCTCCATTAAAAATTTCTAATAAAGAAAATGATATGATAAAATTTGATAATTATGTATCATCAAATCGAACGTATTTTAAATCTGATATTGTAAATTTACCTATTACTTTCAGTTTATGTCAATATAATATACAACCATTCGAAATCTTAATAACAAATATAACACAAGGTAAAGAAATTTCAAATTTAAATTTTATTTTATACATTTTATTCGAATAGGTCCATGTAAACCAAATCAATATGATTGTTCAACAACAACAGATGAACAACAATGGTGTATTGATGAAATTTATCATTGTGATGGTTATCATTCATGTCCACAAGGAATGGATGAAGATAAATGTTCAAGTATATATTTCAAAGAAGAAAAAAATCTTGCATCAGTCTTTATTTTTTATTTAGAATCAAGTACAAAATCAACTTCTTCAAAAAATGAACGAACTATTCGTGGAGGAGTAGTAACTTCAATAATTATATTTGGTTTATTACTTATTATTGCCTCAGTTGGTATTGGACTTACGTTTATTTATGTTCGACGAAAACGTCAAAGAAATAGACAATTTACTTATTCACTTGAATCAACAAGTGATGATTGGGAACCGACAAGTACAGGTTATCGTTTATTTGATAATTGGACTAATAATCGTCGTCATACTGAAAATAATAATGATAATGTTCTTCTTGATGCCAATGAACATATGCCTATTGCAACAAATATGACAAATCGGTGATGTCAATATATCTTTTCTGAGTTCTTCTTTTGCTTTTGTTCCGTTAAAATTCTTCCTTTTTCTTTCTTTCTTATTTATATAAAAATATTATTAACAAAAAAAAAGAGGATTTTCTTTATTGCAAAGATTAATTCGAATGAATTTTAATATTCGATTGATAAAAAAAGAAAATAATAAATTAAAATTCATTTGTATACTATTCTTTATTTATTCGAATTATCAAGGCTTAAATAAACATCGTTCTTTTTTGCTTAGAATAACATACATCTCGCAACTATGACTTTACCACACACGATGAATACTACGAAAAGAACAAAAAATGTTTTATATATAATTATGTTTTATGATTCATCTTACTCCTCTAATGTACTACAAAAGAATTTCTATTTTTGATATATTATGAGTAATTGAAATATTTCATAATGATAAATTGTCTAGTTGTCATTGAAAGAATATGACAACTTAGATAAATAAAAATCTATTATCATAATATATAGAAAATAAGTTACACGTAAACAAAATCTAGTCATTACTATGAGTTACAATGTACAGAAAATATACTTCGATGATTAGTGAAGAATACAAATAAAGTTAACAAAAACAATTTTCGTTAGTATACCACTTGAAATTCTTATCTTCAGGCAAAACTAACCTCTGAATTCATGTTTTTTTGAATATGTACTTTATGATTTCTTATTACAAACAGATCATATACTCATTGATTAGATATTCATGATTATTAGAAACGAAAATAAACTTTATTTCTTGCTATAAATAGTCTCAAAGAAATCTTTGTTCGATTTTTACATCTTGGAATACATTAGCTCTAGAATTTTAATTTCACTTTTCTTTTTTTCTTGATATTGTTTTCTCGATGACGTCACACATGTATCTGTTTTATTCCTTTCCTATCGTATGGCATCATCAGAATCTTCTGTGTTGTTGTTCTTCTAATCTCTAATGGTAATTGGGATGTTCCTGATAATCAGATGTGGATATTTTCGTATGTCTGTAACCTTATACATAGCGTATCTTTAATCACGACGAGATCGATACATTTGACTAAAACGATGTCGATTGACTATACAATCACGTGGTGAAGGAATTTTGTGTGGAAAATATCGGTTTGATCTTAGCAATAACTAAAATCTTATTTTTCTCTCTGATTTTCATGATATCGGGATGTTTACCATGTTTTTCTTGTTATTGACACTTAAAGTTATTAATTAAATCTATTTACTACTTATGAAATTCGGCCATTTTTCAATTAGAAGATTGTTTTTCATTTACCCATCCTGTTTCGAAATGCGGTCACTTTTAATAATTAGTTTATTTAGAAATGATCGCAATTAGAAATTGGTTTATTTGTGTTTTCTATTCTTAAAATCGTAAATGTTCAAGTGCGACATCTGATGAAATATTTTGTATTAGTTTATTGATTTAACCAATAATGGAAACATGAGAAATAACAGTGAGATTTCTTAATTCGTACTTACGTTGTATTATTCCTTTTTATTAATTTCATAGATGACATCAGAAAACAACGGCGATTCTAATGCTCTTCATCTTCTTCCTGGTACCGATGGTGAGCAAGTTGGTGGTTTAATTATTAAAAAAAAAATCTCAAGCAGTATCGTCAGATGAACAACATGTTTTTAAAGTACCTCAAATTCCTGTATCAACATCATCGTTTGGTCTTGATAAATTAGCAGCTGAAAAACGTCGTGCACAATCGTCAGCAGCAGCATCATCATCATCATCAAAACGTTCGAAACCATCATCATCATCATTTGATGATAATGACAATGATGATGAATATAAAAATTCATCTAATCATAAATCACGACATTTACGTGAACAAAGAGTTGAAACTCCATCTTCAACACGTTCATCACATCATGATCTTTATGATAAAAGTCGATTACCACCTAAAAATATCCAACGTGGTGTAGTTTATGGAAAAGAAAAACATAAACAACGTATGTTACACTTTCTCTTTAATTATTTTTCATAATAAAAATATTTTATTTTTTTTCTAGATCGAAATAAAGATAATAAAGATAATGATGATGATGATCGATATGCTACACCAAATATTCGCGGTAGTCGAGGTAATATACGAATTTGTAGAGAAAAAAATCATAATATTGTTTTTGTTGTTGTTATTATATAGAATCACCATCAAGAGCACAATGGGATGATGATGATTTCGATAAACGACATTCACAATGGGAATATCCAACACCAAATGATAGTTATAATCGTCAAGGTTATAGAAAAAAACGTGATACTGATTATTATAATAGGTATGATTTAGTCTACTTTCGCCAAAGGCACATTTCGCCGATAAATCCATTCGGATGATATCGATTTATGAGACTATCAATTTCGAGTATTCCTTTTCTATCGATAAAAATATCTATATGTATACTAAGTCATTGTAATTTCAATGTTCATTAAGTTAACTATATTGTGTCTGTTCGCTTTGAGTAATTATAAGGAAGTTCTGAAGTGTTTGCTCTTGAAATTGGAGGAAATCTATGTCAAAACAGTTTTGAGAATAGGAATGGGTAAGTGCCAGTTAAGGGTTGATTAGAAGGGCAGCTAATCATCTCCCTAATCAATAATCAGCTGTTTCGCCCTTAGTGCCAGTACTTAGTTAAGTCTAGAAGAATTAAGATTTTTGTTCCTAAAAGTACGCGAATGCCATCCTGTCTTTCATTTTATCGCAAGTCACTACGAATTTTCCGGTTCGAACAAGACTGATACTTTTAATCTTTGATTTCATAAATATAACTTTTGTTTGATTCATTTAGAAAAAGTAACGATACACCATTACCGACACCAAGTTTTCGTAAAAGTAAACGTGATGAATTTAATGCTGATGATGATCAACATAATTGGGAAGAAGAACAAAAAGTAATTATTCATATTACTTTTTAAATGGAAATAAATAAACGTTTTTTTCTTTAGCGTATTGATCGTGAATGGTACAATAATGAAGATGTTGTTGATGATGAATTAAATCCGTTTAGTAATGTTAGTGAAGAATATACAAAGAAAAAAGAACAAGCATTAGAATTAAGAAAAAAGAAACGTATGTCTGCTCAACAACGACAAATAAATCAAGTAAATTTATTTTTGTATAAAATTATTTCTTATTCTTAAACAAACAAATTTTTATTTAAGGATATTGAAAAATGGGAAACAAATCGAATGCTTCAAAGTGGTATTGTAACAAAAGTTAATTTTCAGGATGATTTTGATGATGAAAGTGAAAGTCGTGTACATTTACTTGTTACAAATCTTGTACCACCATTTCTTGATGGTCGAATAAGATTTACTCGTCAATTTGAACCAGTTATTCCTGTTAAAGATCCTACATCTGATATGGCAATTATCTGTCGTAAAGGTTGTCAATCAGTACGAAAATATCGTGAACAAAAAGAACGTCGTTTAGCACAAGAAAAATTTGAATTAGGTGGAACAAAATTAGGAAATATCTTAGGTATAAAACGACGCGATGAAAAAGATGAACAATCAGAAGATGTTGATTATAAAAAATCACAAAAATTTGCTGAACATATGCAAGGAAAAAATGAGGCAGTATCAGATTTTGCAACAAAAAGAACGATTGATGAACAAAGAAAATTTTTACCAATTTATGCTATTCAAGAAGATTTATTAAAAATTATACGAGAAAATAGTATTGTTATCTGTGTTGGAGAAACTGGATCAGGTAAAACAACACAAATGACTCAATATCTTCATGAATCTGGTTATACAAAACGTGGTATGATTGGATGTACACAACCACGTCGTGTTGCTGCTATGTCTGTTGCAAAACGTGTATCGGAAGAAATGCAATGTAAACTCGGTGATGACGTTGGATATGCTATTCGATTTGAAGATTGTACATCGGATGTAAGTTTAATTATTATACATTAAAATACTTATATTGTTTTGTTTTTTTTAATTTAGAAAACAATTATTAAATATATGACAGATGGTATTTTACTACGTGAAAGTTTAACAGATCCTGATCTTGATCATTATTCAGCTATTATTATGGATGAAGCACATGAACGTAGTTTAAATACTGATGTTCTTTTTGGCCTTTTACGAGAAGTTGTTTCACGTCGACAAGATTTAAAATTAATTGTTACATCAGCAACAATGGATTCAAATAAATTTAGTGAATTTTTTGGCAATGTACCAATTTTTATTATACCAGGACGAACATTTCCAGTTGAACCATTCTTTAGTAAAGCTTGTGTAGAGGATTATGTTGATGCTGCTGTTAAACAATCTATACAAATACATTTGGGTGCTGGTGATGGAGATATTCTTGTTTTTATGCCCGGTCAAGAAGATATTGAAGTAACATGTGAAGTAATCAAAGAACGTTTAAATGATCTTGAAGGTGCAAAACCCTTAAGTATTTTGCCAATTTATTCTCAATTACCTAGTGATTTACAAGCAAAAATCTTTCAGAAAGCTGAAGATGGTATAAGAAAATGTGTTGTTGCAACAAATATTGCTGAAACATCATTAACACTCGATGGTATTATGTATGTTGTTGATTCAGGTTATTGTAAATTAAAAGTTTATAATCCACGTATTGGTATGGATGCTTTACAAATATATCCAGTTAGTCAAGCAAATGCAAATCAAAGAATGGGTCGAGCTGGACGAACAGGACCAGGGTAAGATTCTTATTAGGAATTGTGACCTTTTATTATGTATAGTTTTCATATACAGACAAAGACAATTAACATTTTTGCTGTAGGGAAGTTAATAAAACGATATTACACAAATCTAATATTAGTAGAGATCAATTACTGTTATTGATGAGATTCTGAAACCGAGATATTTGTTACAAATTCTTAGTTTTCTTAGAAAAGAGAGATTATCTTCAGAAGATATAGGTTATGTATAATTTTCGACGGTGAGAAATTCAAATCTACTAATGAATTTTTACATTCCTAGGAACAATATAATGCTCATCCTATCCATCTTTTCTATTTCTATATAAGTTCTTATCCTCTAAACACTTCGAAACTGTACTTTATTCCTTGACTGAGCTAGTAAGATTGACGGCTCATTATTACTATTGTATTCCTAAATTTGCTTATTGCATATGGATCTAGTATTTCTATTTATTATAGTTCGAAATGTTGTCTATACATTACATCTAATGTATTTACAATGTTGCAAGAAATAGAATACAGTAAAGGTTGTTAGCTGTCACATTACAGCTGATCGTACTACGTCAACTATATAACATCATAAGTTCTATTTCTATGCAAAGACAAACTAACAACGTTTTTCTTTCATGGCTAAAGTTCTGATTACTCTAATAACATCAGTATTGATCATTAATAGTTATACTTCATATGTATGTATATATCTATAAAAGCTAAGATCATCTTTCTTTTCTCCATAATTATTGATTATGTAATATGATTTTATCAATTTCATATATATTTTTCTCTTATAGACAATGCTTTCGTTTATATACTGAACGTAATTTTCGTGAAGAAATGCTCAAAACAAATGTACCAGAAATTCAACGAACGAATCTTGCTAATGTTGTTCTATTACTTAAATCACTTGGTATACAAGATCTTCTTCAATTTCATTTTATGGATCCACCACCACAAGATAATTTAATGAATTCAATGTATCAATTATGGATTTTAGGTGCATTAGATAATACAGGTTCATTAACACAATTAGGTCGTCAAATGGTTGAATTTCCACTTGATCCAGCAATGTCACAAATGTTAATAACATCTGTTGCAATGGGTTGTAGTAGTGAAATTCTTATAATTGTATCGATGTTGTCTGTTCCATCGATATTTTTTCGACCAAAAGGTAAAGAAGATGAATCTGATGCTAAACGAGAAAAATTTCAAGTGGCTGAAAGTGATCATTTAACATTTCTTCATGTTTATATTCAATGGAAAAAAAGTGGATATTCAAATAATTGGTGTTCAGATCATTTTATTCATGTTAAAGCAATGAGAAAAGTTCGAGAAGTTCGACAACAATTAAAAGATATTATGGATTCACAAAAATTAGATGTTAAATCATGTGGAAATTGGGATATTGTACGAAAATGTATATGTGCTGCTTATTTTCATCAAGCAGCTCGACTTAAAGTAATTTAAAATTAAACATTTTTTTTTAAATATACTTTTTTTTATTTTGTTTTTCAAAGGGTATCGGTGAATATGTTAATTTACGTACAGGTATGCCATGTCATTTACATCCGACTAGTGCATTATTTGGTTGTGGATTTACACCTGATTATATTGTTTATCATGAACTTATTATGACAACAAAGGTATGTAGTTAATTAAGAATAGACTGAATGAATTGTTTAATTTAATTTTTAAAAGGAATATATGCAATGTGTCACATGTGTTGATGGCCATTGGCTTGCTGAACTTGGACCTATGTTTTTTAGTCTTAAAGATTCATTTAAAACTCGTAATGAACGTGCACGAAAAGAAAAATCAGAAACATCAACAATGGAAGAAGAAATGCGTGTTTCACAAGAAAAATTTAATCGAATGAAAGAAGAAGCAAATGCGGCTGGTCAAACACCTTCTATACGAAATAAAATTATTACACCGTTTAATCGTATACAAACAACACCTACACCAAAAAGAACAACACCATTTCGTAGTGGAATTTAATCTTTTTTGTCCTCGAATATAAATCTTTATGTATTTTGTGTTTTGTACAAAGAAAAATAAATGAAAGATTGATTTCTTTTCGTATAAAGAAAGGCAAAGAGCAACAAACAGCTGACTGTTCTCTTCTTCTATGTCTATATGTGTTTACATGCGCCTAGAAAAAGAAGACAATGAAAAGATAGAAGCTCTCGTCCTGTATATATTGATAATATACAATTGAATATAACACTTTACTATTCTCATCAATCATTGATACAAGTATGTACATATAGAGTGAAGAAAGAAGAAGAAGAAAAATCTTGTTTTATTTCTATTGTTCTTTATAATATATATTATTGTATCCTATGTTAATTTGACCGGACAGCAGAGTAATGAATGGTAAGTGTTGATTGTTGATATGCTGAATTATATGTGTATATATATATATGTATGAGAAAAGAAAAAAACATCAGCACATTCTTCTCATATTTTTTTTTTGTTATTAATAATACGAGATTTTTCTGATATGGTACTTTCTTTCTTTTCTTCTTCTTCTTATGTTATCCCATATTACCACATAGATGCACATAGATATTCACATATGCTACTCGTTGTACATCATATCTATAGAATGCAAGAGTAAGATTCACTTAGATATCAATAATTATTGGATTAGTTGTTTTTATTGTTTTCTATTGGCAACTAAATGCTTATATTCATCAGTAAACGATTATTCTCACATTTATACAATAGAATCGTATGATCGTTTATTATATCTATATACACAAGCAAATAACAGCCATTTAAAATTGTGAGGTCGATGAATATGACACTTTTTTCAATTATTTATAGATAATATGCATAGAAAAAAAAATATAAAATTGAGGTATACATCTCTTTTACAAGGTAAATTGGACGACAGTTTTTTTTAATAACCTCACTATTTCTCATATTCTTATCAATTATATTGATACATCTCAAGTATATACGAATATATGTATATTATCTCTAGTGAGTATATTGGTGTTTGAATATAATTATTTTTATTCTAGATTATCTATCTATCTATATTTATACATATATATTTATATATCTATATAATATAATAATTAATGAATGAAATATCATCAATCTCAACAATTGATCAAAAAATGGCTGAGATGCGTATTAAAAATTTGGAACTACTTAAGCGTCATCAGGTTTGCACATGAATACACACTAATTATTTGTTTGGTGCACATATATAGAGAGAGACACGGGAAAAGATAGTCGACGATTGATATTTATCGAGTAAAAGGCCTATTCTTTCCCTTCTATGTTCTATATTCTCTCGAATGTCATTACAATAAATGAGAGATTTTTTTTGACAATGTCTTTCTCTTCTTCTTCTTCTCTCTGTCTTTTCTCGCTTATAATAAAGAACATGCACACATATAGAACGAAGGATATAGAGTTTCAGCGTTCGCTATGAGAATACGTTATACATTGGCAACTATTGTGATTACTTACATGAAATAATGTTTTTTCTTCTTATTCTTCCTGATGCTTTATTATCTTTTGCCTTCTTTGCATTCTATTAAATGAATCTTACCTCTAGAAAAAAAAGTCGTGTCCTATTTCTATAAATTAATATTATCCGCTTTTTTTCTTCTATCTCAAAGGAAATCGAAGAGGATCGACAACTTGCCGTTCAAACGGGTGCAATAACAACAACAAATATTGTTGAACCTATCAAAGATAAAAAAGCAATGAGAAGTGTAAGATTTATAAGAAACAATTTGTATATACACGTTCATCTATTTGCTGATAGGCAACAAAAAATCGTACAAGAATACCAACAAATCAGTTAAATACTCAGGTATTTATTTTCTTCATCTAAATATTAAAAATAATAAATTCGTTTTTAGGAAAATCAATCTGAACGATTACAACGACCACCCATACGAAGAAAATTTGAAATTGTATATATTTTTCATTTTTTTTGTATCTAAAATATATTTTTTATTCTTTTATCCAAGGTTCGTAATGATACACAACAACCTCAACGTGCACAACGTATTGATTATAATCGTTTAAAACGTGAACATGCACAAGAAATCAATAATCCGAAACCAAATAATAATAATAATTCAATTAATCCTGATTTACATCAATATGCATATCCATTCCATAAGCAATCAATAAATAATAATAATGGTATGATATAAGTACATTATTTTTAATTATATGTTAATAGTCTTCATTACTTTCGAGAAGAAAAAAGATAATACGAATCTCGAGTTTTATTTTTCTCTTGTATTCTAACAAACAAAGAAATTCATTTTATGCGTATAGATGCCGACGAACCGGCACACGCAAAAAGACTTGTTATTGTTAATAATAAAGGTATGTTATATTCATAAAATGAATTGCTGCTTCTTTCTCACATATCAGCTTGTTTTTAATCGTGCATGATGGGATTGAGAATGCTTGTAAATCAGCTGATTAAATGCCCCTGAACGCAACACAAAAGTCATGTATGATATAGTTATATACATATGTATATGAAGACAAATGTTAGATATACCTGGATGTTCGATATATACGTTTGTGTCATCACTATCGATATACGAAAAGAATAGAGAAGAAGAAGAGAAGAAAGAGAGTGATGAAATAGTATTATACGAGACGAAGCAATGCACACTCCGTTATAGATCATCGATTCGATTAGAGTCAACAGACAACGTTTCGTTAAGTAAGTAAATTATCTTTAACGAAAAAAGCAAAAAAAAGAAATTTTCGTTTATCTTAATCATTGCATGTTGTTTTATTGCCATGTATTATATATTTGTTAATTGTTCAGTTTGATAAATTACAAAAAACTTTCTCTTTATTTAAGCTGATAAGATTGGTAGTGGTCGATTTAATCAACAGCAACGAGCTCAAGAACAGGGACAACGTAAAAGAGAAGGTTAATATTTTTTTTCGTTTTTTATTACCTTGAATTTTTAATTGATGTATTTATAGAACGAATGCGTCGATGTACAGTACAAAATAACGGGCATCCAGGAGGAGGTACTAATGAATTTCATCTTGATGTACCACCAATGCCAATTTGGCAAAATAATCAAATGCATGTTCAATTATTACCAACAAATATAAATAATCATCATACAGGAATAGATCATCTTATTAATACTAGTGGAGATCAATTAGATCGTAAATAAATTATTTTTTTTGAATTAGAAACATAAAACACATCTTTGTTGTTTTTTAATTATATATAGAATCTGCTTATATTCATAATTTTGTTTATCCACCTCCAGCTCAAGCATCACCATTCAATGGTAATGGTACTGTTTATTTTGCTCATCCAGCTCCACCTCCTTCATCTTCTTCTCAACAACCACCACCATCACAAACACATTTCCATCAATATCATTCAGCACGTACATTTGAAAATAATAATCGTCATCAATTTCAAATACCTTCATTTCAAACATCACCCATTTTTCAACCGCAACAACAACAACCACCACCAGCTGTATTATCTACATCGAATAATTATCAACAACAAGAAACTTCACCAACAGATGTAACACCTCGTTTTCGTCATATAAAAACCCCCGAGCATGAAAATAGACCATCACAAACAAGACCAATGTCTGGTGATTTTGAACGTTTACATAATAGTCATCATTTATCATCGACACGTTTCAATAATAATAATAATAATAATCGTTTTCAAGCTCGTCCACAATCATTTTATGATTTTTCATCAAATAATAACAACAACAACCAGAATAATTTTTTTCATTCATCAAACAATAATCGTTTTCAACGAAACATTAATAATAATAATAATATCAATAATAATAATACAAGCCTTCCACTTTCTGCTTATATGAATACAGATGATTCATTAAATGAAAACGAAAATATGAATAATAATAATACACATTGGGGTACATCATCATATCAACGACGACGATCTATACAAAATCAGCAACAACAGCAACACCAACAACAACAGCAACGAACATATCATCAAGATAAACATCAATTTCCATTATCATCTTATGATCCACGTCAATATGGTTTTGATAATAATTATCAACGAAAAAATAATTTTAATAATGGAATAAATACAAATCGTCGTAATATAAATAATAATCGTAATAATAATGATATGAATAATTCTAATGATATTGATCTTATTGAAGAATGGTGGGAAGATAATAATACTGAATTAATCGGTACAAATCAATCTATAACAAATACAGATATGCAAACAAAATCAACAACAGTTATAGATGATAGTGGTAATAGTTCATTATCGACAAGTATGAATTTAAAAGAATCAATATCAGATGATTTTAATAATCCATTATCTGATGTATCAACGACCGATAGTACGTTCTTATTTTTTATATGTCAGAAGGAGAAAAAAGAACACGTTTTTTTTCTCGTTCAGGTAATATTATCGAATCACTTGATAAACTTCAACAAGAACTTAAATTAGAAGAAGCTGTTGATGAACGATTAGCAACAACAAATCATGATAATCTCGAAACAATCAATAGTACATCCAATAAAGAAGTAAGGTTTATTATTAACACAAATATAATATAAATAAAATTTTAATATTATCATCTATCAGCCAACAACATATGATACAGCTCATTTTATGCAATGGGCAAAAGAAAAGTTTAGAGAGGAATTAGCAGGTCGACTTACCGCTCAGGTATGACACGAAATAAAAAAAAAAACAACAACAGCAAAGAATGAGCATGACAATAAATTGATTTTTTTTAATTTTTTTCGCATGTTTGCATGGCTTTTTGTATTTTTTTAAAATTGATTTCGTACTATAAATAGAAGAAAACAATATTTTATTATATTTACAGGAAATTCAACAACATGATGCTGCAACAACTGATGATGATGATGATGATGATGATGATAATAATAATCAATCGACAACAAATATTATTGAAAAAATGGATGCACTTGAGGATGATCTTCATGAAAAATTAACCATCGATGAACATCAATCAAATACAAATGAATCGATTGTTGTCGAATGATATATCTGAAGAAGAAATAAGAGATTTGTTATTTTATTCTTTTTTATTTTCTTTCTTGTATACATACGTACATGTAGAGAACTAAGTTTTATTGTTTTGTTTTGGGTTTTGATTTTTATCTTTTTCTTTCTATCTTTCTTTTTTTTCTGTAAACTTTTATGATGATCATTTGAACATGGATATACATGACGTCAATCGTTGAGTATTTATTTATTCGTTAGAAAAAAAAAGAAATATTAGATGATGTAGAATAAATGGCTGTGATTCATGAAAAGTCTTTTACATTTAGACTATAAATAAATTTATACAGATTCGTAGCAATTACATATATTAACATTCGGATGTGTCTTGAAAGTTTTAAAATAAAATATTGATATATTGTGATGTATCAAGTTTTGGTTTCGAAATTAAAGCAGAGGATTATGAATATCACGATCAAATAACATTATCCGAGACCTTCACTTGTTCAAGATAAATTTCTCGCATATTGATTTTTTTCCTTGCAGTAGATGTGATTCAGTTACATTAATCTTTGTCATAAATATTGACAGGTAAGAATTTAGTAGTTATGAAAAAGAAAAAATAATCCTCTTATTGAAATAGATTTAACTAATAATAAGAAATTCTAAGTGAAAGATCTTATTTTGAATTTTCATTTCACTATCAAATATTTAATATAGTGCTACCTAGAGTGATGCTCGACTAAAGCCTAGTCATACATAAATAGGGACAACCACATAATAACATTTGTTCAAAAGTAAGGTTTTTATATCGTACGGTATACTCAGTTCTATACGTAAATGAAAATAATATATCTAACCGTCGTAAATCTTCGTTTAAAAATCGTATTGATCATTTATCGCGCTATGCTTTTATAAATATTTTTACTAAGATTTTAGTCATTATTGATTCTACTCAATAAAAACTACATCTGCTATTATTAAGAGATAGTTTCTTGAATTCAACTTTGCTGAAAAAGACACCCAGCATATATAACAAGAAGAAAACTATTACATAGTATATGAAAAAAATGATTTCCAATAAGTGAAGACATTAATTTATCTTTGCCATTACTATATTGTGTAAATGTATATCTTATAGTTTTTTTAAGGTATAACAACAACAAAATACTTTTATATATAGAAAAAATGATTCATTTTTCTTTTAACAATCAACTGTTACGTGATTAAAAGTATTTATGCAAAATATACCACTTTACATTTCTTTATGTTATTACTATTGACATAATAAGCGTTCTGTAAATCTATTCATAGAAATTCATTACGTGTCGTTATATTATATTGCATTAATTTTTTCAAAATGCTTTTTTATTAAAAGAAATTTTCAATTTTTCGTACTTTACATTTACGAATACGAAACACTATAGAAATATCGAAAGCCTTTCTGCGATGGAAGTCATATTCTCATGTTGTTGTTTCGATAAAGCAATTCAATGCATCTGAAAAAATCTTCTCATATTTCTCTCTAATAAAAAATCATATTGTCGTTGTCAAACTTTTGATTAAAAATAATAAGCATATTGCACGCAGTTTGTCATACATTCTTTTACTATCGATAACTATAGAAGTAGTAATATTACGGGTGACACAGAAAGAAAACGGCATCGATAAGACTTCTATTCATACATATATCAAGCTGAGTTCAAATACTTTGTAGTAGTAATTACATGATGTAGATGAGAATAAATACTTGAGGGAGCTTAGTTAAATTCATCTTTGGAGTTTGATACTACCCACTCAGACATATGTTGAAAGAAAGGACGTTTTTACGCGTTAGAAAACAACTTTTTTTTTCAGTGAAAATTGACTTTCGCATCGTTAACGCTTACACAATTGTTTTTTTAGCGCATAAAAATGTGCGTTTTTTACGTTTAAAAAAGCATTGTTTGACTGGTTACCGTTAATACGCATATTTTATATTTTTCAGATAATTTATCTGATTTAAATTATCTCTATATGGTTAGAAATATTGCATTGATAACATTGACCATATTATATACAGGAATGATAATAATAATCATTTCTCTATATCAAAACAATCGATCTCAATTGACATCACTACTCTACCAAAAATTTAATAGTTCGAATATTATATCAACGAAATCTTCTCAATACATATGGTGTGTAAATCATTATGGTCCAAATAATCAATTAAAAGATTTTATCAAATGTTGTATTATAGCAAAACTGAATAATTATACTATAGTCATACCTCCATTATATCCACATTATGGTCGAAGAAAAACACGATCTATTCAATGGTTTGATGAATTTTATGATTTAAAACAATTGAATTTAGTTGTTAATTTCATAACACTTGATCAATTTATAGCAAAATTTAAGACTAATAAAAATAAAGTAATGATAGATTGTTATATTCGACAAGCGGAATTAATTTCAAATAGAATGTGGTATCCGATGAATACTCTTGTATCGATTCAGAATTACTTTAAAATAAAAATCGATTTTTATCGTTATGAAAATATTTCTCGAAATTTAAATATGAATGAAATATTGAATAAATCTAAAAAATGTTCATCTATATTTCTCCATATCCATTATACAGCATTTGGACAATATTTCTCATCTCCTAATATTTATATACAACCCATTTTTCAACATCTACATCGTACTCCATTAATTCAACGTATGGCATCACAATTAATAACATTATTACCAAATTTAGTTGTTGGAAAAAATCATTCTCAAGCTAAACTCTCAAAACTCGCTGTTATTCATATGAGACTAGGTGATTACAATGTTATGAGTTTATCGAATTACATTCAGCAAATATTATATCTAATTAATAGTAGTGCTCATTTTACACATCTACATATAATGTGTCCATATTTAACATCTACAAATATAAAACAATTAACTGATAGTCTTCCAATTGCATTCACTACTACACAGCATTTATTAAATTATGTACGTTTTATATTGGATGATTATTTATATGATGTATTAGAACAAGAAATAGCTTATCAGGCACCGATTTTTATTGCATCACCTTGGTCAACTTATTCAGCAACAGTTTTAATACAAAAAGTCTATCATAAAAAAGGAATTGTATATGTATCATCGAAAAAGAATAGTAGTCGACCACTTCTTGTGACAGAAAAAAAATGTAAAATATTTCAAATAGTATATTTTATATAAATCGAAAGTAAAATTCACTGTTAGTAATTTATTTCATTTTTTCAAACAAAACTACCATAAAAAACTAAAAATGAAATAAAAACAATAGACTATATGTCCTATTTACTCAAGCCCAGTTTCAGTTCCACATATAATTACTTCAAGACCTAATGCTTGAAAGCAAGCTGCTTTAACAGCAAGTGCTTTTTGTGCAGCTTGAACATCAGGTACATATGCAACTTGTACATGATTAGCTTTATGTTTAGCCATCATTTGATCTCGTGTAATACCAAGTAATTGTGCATGCATCATCGGCCATTGTGGTGTTGTATCACGCCAACGTCGTTCAGTTTCCTCACTTGGTAATTCTACAGCATGTGCACGACCAATATCGACTTTCAATCGATTATCCTCTATATAAACACGACTCCAAATAACTTCGCCTGGTTTTGATATACCACGAATTGTACCACCACCTTTTTGAAAATACATTGGTGGTTGACGTACACTAATAGCACCTTTATAACCACCAACTAAATGTTCAGGTGGAACAGCACCAGATATTTCAAAAACCCATGTAAATATTCCATTATAATCTTCTCCATAACGTACATCATGTAATGTTGTTTCTGGTGAATAACCTAATTGTTTCCAAACACGATTTGTAATTAATGCATCAATACCAGCACATTCATCAACTTCATTAAAATGTGGTAGAGCTGCATCTGGATAAAGGTCATATGCATTTGTACGATCTTTAACAGGCGGTCGATCAACATTATTAAGTAAACCTTCGGCAAGATCTGATGCTGGTACTAAATCTTTTAAACCTTGTTGATATTGTATTCCAATTAAATCACAACCGAAATCATCTGCTAAACGTACGGTAGCAATATACATTTTACATTGTCAAAGAATTTGATCATCAGTTAAATCTTTTGAATCAATTTGTTCTTCTGGAATTATAAATGTCATTTCTTTTCGTTTTAACCATGCATATACAGCACGAGCTTCTTCATCTTTTGTATTTTGCATTTCATAATAAAGTGCTGATTGACTAAGACGTTCTTTAAATATACCTAATTTATGTAAAAGTTCATCAGGTACAATAGCATTATACATTCCCATACAACCCTAATAGAAAGAAAAATTTAACAAAATATTATCAAGAAATATAAAAAATTTATACTTCATCAAATACACCCATAATTGCTTTATTTTTCAATAAATCTTCCGCAATTTTCTTTCCAATTTCTTCGTATTCACTCGATATTTGTTTACATTGATTTAATGATCGTATGTGAGATATATCATGTTCAATTGTACCATTCTCAAGCCATTCTTTGAGTTTATTCAAAAAAAAATTCATCGGTAAAATCAACAGACCATAATGTACTATATTTAATATTTGCTTTTGTTAATGAACCATTTAAATTAAGCATACCAACAAGACCAGGCCATTGTCCACTCCAATTTGCTACAGTTAATATTGGACCTTTATGTGTTGTTAAACCAGCTAGAACATGATGAGAATATTGCCAAACAGCTTCAGCAACAATTAATGGTACATTATCTGATGGTAAATTAGCAAATACTTGCATACCCATACGTTGACTATCAATAAAACCATGTTTTTTTATTTCATCATATTCATGTGCACGTTTTATTGTATGATTAAATGATTGAAAAGTTTTATTAAGAGCTTTTTCAAGATTATCTTGTGCTTCCCAACATGTTTGATTGGCAGCTAAACGAGAATCTCCACTTGCAACTAGATAAGTTGGTGATTGAATTACCATATTAATAGAAGAAAAACAAATCGATTAAACGTTCTATACTATATTAATACGATAGACATAATTTTATTTCTTTTTTCTTGATTAAGCAAATACAGTATCACTTCTTCTTACATATAAAAACAAAAAACGATGAAGAACAAGTGAAGAAAAAATATAGCAAAGTTAATGAAGTACAACGCCACACGTGTATCTTCAAAGAGATAAGCAGATTGTCGTAAATGATAAGACAAATTTTTTTTTATGGTATATTAAAAATGCTTATCTAAATTCAATGTCCTTCATATTATACCAAAACATATTCTCTTTCATGAATTAATTAGATATTGATGATCTAGTGAACGAAAAAATAATAATTGTAATATGATTATCATAATAAAAAATTTGATAGTTTATTCGTTTATGAGCGTCATCTGTTCGAAAATATATATCAGTCATTCGATATATCTCTTTGTTTATTTAATGACAATATCCAATCAGTATTATTCGTAATCAATTCGCTGTAACCTATTTATATTAAATACACCCTAAAATTATCATTAGACAAAAGAAAACAAATAGTTGGTTTCTATAAATAACTAAAAGGAAGGAAGTTTGATGGCAGATAATAATACTACTCGTAATTCATTTTGTAAATGTAAATTTGAAATTTAATAATTATCATTGAAATATTAAGTTCTATTTAGCTCGTTCGCCAACAAATTCATATCTTCTACAACAACAAACATCATTATCACCATCAAATAGTCCAAACAATAAAGGAAATAATAGTTTATCTCGTGGGCGTCAATTGTGGAATATAGCTATTGAAAATGTACTTGAACATGAAAAAACACCACCAATATCATTATCACTGGTATCATCAGCGGTTGATAATGAACCTATTGGATGGCATAATTTAACAAAGCGGTAATTTTTTTGTTTTTTCGTATTATTTCACGTAATTTAGTAGTTTTTTCTTTTCCATCGAAAAGTCAAGAGATAATAATATAAAATCAGATTATTAATGTATAAAACCAGTTGATTGATTTATTCAAATTCTCAAGGGAAATCCTTTTTTACAATGATAATAATCTATCGAAAAGAACAAACGAATAAAAAAAAGAAAGCGAGGTCGATATGGTGATGTTGATTGTCGACGGCAAGCGTAAGGCCAAGGAAAAAAGAGAAAAAAAGAAAAAAAAAGCAGTCTAAGTAACTAGTTTGTTTGCATACTTACACGCATGGAGTGTAGATTGGAATAAGAATAAGAGTTTTTTTTTGTTCCTATCAACATCTATTAACGTGCATATAAAGAAACTGTGACTTTATTTATTTAATATATATATTCATTTAACGAAATTTTCTACAAAACTATTAACTAATAATGATATGTCATCATCTTTATTGTCATCAACACGTTATCATTTATTGACTTGTGATACTGAGGAAAATCAAATTATGGAAAAATATCATGAAAAACAAAAACATGATTATTTACATGCTTCTGCATCTGCTCCTACAATTGTTAATAATAGTGATTTCATATGCGAGTCAAAAAGGTGAGAGTAATATTTATGATTTATGTCTAATATTAGGCAAATGACTAGGATGTTTTATGTTCTAATGAACTTTTATGTTGGGTTGTTAATTCTATGTATTAATGTCCTTGTCAATACGAGAATATTAAATGATAAATAATAGTACAACTATCATTTCGTGTATAGTAGAGGCAAATATTGCTGATAATCTACACACATGTCGACATGTAATTTATATATTACAAGAAACATTCTTATTGTCTTTTATATTAAATGAGAGAAAAGAATGTAGACTATAGAGAATGATCTTTAATCACATCCGGGAATATTCTATTAAAAACGAGCATAATGAGATAGTTTTTATCATTCTTTTACTATTAGAAAAAAATAGTCTATGACAAGAAAATTCTAATTATCTATATTTTTTCATCTTAAGCACTGAACCTGTCATATCATTAGTGTTACCTGAAGAGATGAGTTTCAAACTAAAAAAATTTATATGCGATGCTGTTCTTTTCTACTGAAAACGGTAAAAAGTATCTTGAAGAGTATCCTTTTATTTATTCTAATAAATTTCAAGTCACATATCTTTTATTAGAGAAAATAAATCTAACTGATGTCATCTCTTTCTTTTGTCTCGAAATTTTCTTTCTATTAAAATAGAAATCTCTCAAGCTATTTTTATCGTTCTATTATAAAAGCATATAATCTGACGTTTATATTCTAATATAGAAATTATTTATTCATTAGTAACTTGATTTACTATTTTTGTAAACGATACATTTTACTGAGGTAAAAACGCATATATAAACAAGTAAAATATAGATGGCTGAAAATAATGATGATGATGATGATCAGCAACAACACGAAATGTTTCCGATAAGGAATAAAAGGCGACATTTCTCCTATATTCCTGTATCATCAAATGGTTTACTTCTTAAACGATTATCTGAAAATCATATGACAATGTCTCCTATAAGAAAGAGACGAACTGTATCTGAACAAATCAACTATCATGATCGGTAGATAAATAAAATAGAAAAATATTCGTGTTTTTTTTCCTGAATAAAAATAGCTCATTCTTATCATATTCTCTTTTTATATTTTAGTGTAATGCAGTTAAATGCTAGTCCAACATTAGCAGCGGCTGCTGCTGCTGCGGATCCAGCATTACACAAAGATAATTGGCAACAACGACGTTATAATTTTCTAAGTAAAAATAGTATGTTTGGTGGAGAATTAAAAGATGAAGTTGTTAATGAACAAGGCACTGATGTTGAACAAAGGTAAGTAGAAATTTACAAAGAATATTCATCGAAAAAAAAACAATCTGATGTATTCTAGACCAATTATTGGACCATTACAAATGAAAACATCAGGTAGTATGGATTCTGAAGTATCGAATACTAAACGTGAATCAATTTTGGGTATGGCTGTCAGCGGTGTTCGTAATCTATTAGTTGTACGTATTATAGTATCATTTTGTTATTTTATATATGATTAAAAACTATTGAAGGTAGACGAATTGTCACGTAAAAAATCCATTCGTGCATCTACACCATGCCTTGAGGTTAATAGTAATATCTATGCTGATGTCTGTGCGTGTGTCTATGTTATTTTATTTGTTTAAAATTAGAAAGAAAATATGTTAATTAATATATTTATGTATATATATATATATAGGAAAATGATGAAGATGAACAGGTTACTAATGGTGATGTGTGTTTAAAAAATATTGTATTAACAAAACAAAATTTAAATGAATCAACTGCTTTAGATGAACATGATGAAGTAGATGCACCCGCTTGGTAAAGAAAAACATACTGAAAAAAACCTATTAAAATAATTTTTTTGTCAATCATTTTTAGTACACAATGTACACAAACGGATAATGATCTTCCTACACTTCCAAAAAATAGTAAATATTTATTTATTTATATAACTATATGAGAGAAAATATTGATTATATAGATATAGTTCAACATGGATTATTAAATAAAATATTTTCTCATAAACATCATCAATCAAAAAAGAAATTTGGTATTCAAGAATCATATCGTTCTCATCGTCCTTATTTTACTTATTGGGTGACATTTGTACAAATTCTTGTTTGTATTGTATCGCTAATTGTTTATGGTTATGCTCCATTAGCATCAACACAATCTGTAAATGACAACAAGAAAAAAAGGAAAGAAATAATCTATTCAATTTTCTTTTAGAAAAATGCAAGCATATTTGAACAACAACGATTTGATCTAACAATGAATCCATGGTTTGGTCCATATCCAGCTGATTTAATTCGTTTAGGTGCAAAATATACTCCATGTATGCGTAAACATGATGAAGTTAATAGTCGTTATGAAAAACAAGCCATATTAGAAAGTATATCGGGTTGTTGTATTGATTCAATAACAAATCGTTGTATGCAAACACTTTCACAACAATGTCTTGTAAGAAATTCTTCAGTTGATTAAGATAAGATAAAGAAATGAATTTTTTGTATTTTTAGCCACGTGCTGGTTTAACATGGCAACAAATACCATTCAAAAGTAAAAATATCAAAGAAGCATCGAATGTAATTTATCCAGCTGTATGTGGTCTAACACCAGAGTAATAAAAAAAATTTTATTTACTAGATGAAGGTTTATTTCTTTTTTTTTCTTTCTAGAACTTGTACAAAACGATTAATGGGAAATATACCACGAGAAGATGAAAGTTCATGGACATCGACAATAGTTGATTCAAAAGTTCTTAAATGGTCTCCAAATGTAGTTAAATGGCCGGTATGTTCTATATTATTACGATTGATTCCTACATTTTCAATTTTTAGATTTGTCTAGAACAAAATTATGATCGAATAGCAAATAATATATCTCTTTATCCTCATATGCAATGTGTAAATATAGGTATATTTTAATATAATATTTCACTAGGAAATAATTTATTTATTTTCTTATAGCAAGACCTTGTTGTACTGGCGTACTCGGTGATTGCGTGTTAACATCAAGAGATGATTGTATACGTCGACGTGGTATTTTTCATCCACGAGCACATTTATGTTCTCAAGTAAAACAAATTCATTGTTTTTTTTCTTTATTTAAAAGGAAAATCTATTTTTTAATATTAGGTTGATTGTATACAAAGTGTTTGTGGTATGCTGGAATTTTTTGTTGGTAAATAATTAACTAGATTTTTGTTATATCATATACATATTTTCGATATTTAAGTTCGTGTTCCTGATCAAGTTTATCGTTTTTGGATTGTTATTTTCATTCATGCTGGGTAAAACTAATTTTTTTTGTCAATCGCAATAAATCTATATTTTTTTATCTATTTAGTTTAATTCATTTAATAATTACAATCATATTTCAATATACAATAATGCGCCCGTTAGAAAAATTAGCGGGTTGTATACGTGTTATGATTATCTATGTTGTATCAGGTTTTGTTGGAAGTTTAGCTAGCGCTTTATTTTTACGAGATTCAATACAAGTTGGACCTGGTGGTAGTCAATTAGCTATACTTGCTTGTTATTTAAGTGAATTATTTCTTGGTTGGCGATCATTAAAACGTCCATGGATACCATTTTTTAAAATAATTATATGTTTATTTCTTTTATTAACTGTTGGTTTATTACCCTTAGTTGATAATTATTCTCAATGTTTTGGTTTTCTTATTGGTTTTATGTTAAATATGATTGTTTTTCCTGATGTTAATTTTCGAAAAAATGTTCGTCGTCTTGTTGTTGTTACAACATCATTAGCTATAACAATTGCTTTATTTATTTCATTGATTGTACTTTTTTATACAGTACCATTTAAATGTGCATCATGTAAATTATTTAATTGTCCATTTGGAAAGATTTGTGGGAACGAAAAACGCGATCTCGTATAGAAGAAAAAAACGTACTTTATCGGTCAGATAGAATATTCTAATAAATTGTATGTGTTCTTTTTCAATGAATAAAATAAATGTACAAAATAGTAAACGATTGTAGTAACAAATATATGATTACATTAACAGACAACAAAAATGAAGAAGAAGATGAAGAAAGAAGTTTGATGTTATTTGTTTGTATAAATTGTTCAATAGATTTAGCAATGCGTATTGCTTCGAGTTTAATTGAATTAGTTCTTAAACGTTCGATTGGATAGGAAAAAAGAATTGCATTAAATCGCTGATCAGCATGCGTTCGAGTTGAATAAGTTGATAAACGATATCCAATTTGTCTTTGTTGCTGTGATTGTTCTAAAGGAATAACATATTTAAAGCCATTAAGACGTAAAAAATGTCCAAAGGAATTATTTCCTAAAATAACACTTGGACCAGAACGTGAAATAAGTTCATTCATTGTCGATTGAATTGGTTTGCCAGCAATTGATGAATGTAATGGATCGTAACCATATCCAAGTTGTATTGTTTGTGAATTTCGATGAAATATAAATTCAATTAAAAGACCACGTGACGGTGGACGTATCGCTTCTTTAGCCATAGCGATCAATCGATGATAATCAATATATGTACGAGTAGCACTTTCGATTAAAAATGTTCCTAGTAATAAATCTTCGGCAGGATCAACATATTGACGAGTTAATTTATTTAAAATTGTATGTGGGCGATAGTGTGATGCGAATACTTCCGATATAGCTTTTGTTAATAAATACATCGATAATGTTGAACTACGATTGGTAACACATCTTGCATCAGCTCGATAGGAAAGTTCATTTTTATATGATTTTAAACAATCTTGTATTGTATATACACATCGTTCTAAAGTATCATTATAACAACCGGCTATTGGTAATTGTTGTAATGTAGTTATTAATATTTCATTATTCCGTGATTTTTTTCCAGTGTTTTTCGATGTTAAATTTGCACCAAGAAAACCACCATGGGGCGATGATAATATAAGATTTGTTAAACTACCTCCACGATTAAATTCAATTAATGATAAATAACTTTGATCATCGGAATCTTGACTAAAATATGATGTTAAATTGATGATAATAATTATGAATAATCTTGTGTCGAAATGCATTGGAATAAGAAGGAGAAAAACGTTAATTAACTACCTTATGATTGTTAACATTTATCTAGAAATCAATAGTTATATAAGTATAATCTAAGCGGTTTTCCTCGCCTCTTTTTTTTTCTCTATGTTGATATATGCACATGGATTATAAAAAAAAATAAGAAGAATAGTTTTTCCTAGAAAGAAAAAAAAAGAGAGTTACTCTCGAGCAATCGTGATGTGGAGGGGAGAAGGAATAATAACAAAATTCTCTCTTTGTGAACTGCAAAGTACGCGGAAGAGGACGAAGAAAAAAAACAGAACTGCCAGTTGCCACATATATAGCTAACAGTCGAGTTGTTGTACTATCTACGTAGTATGCCAAGGCTGACAGACATACAAATAATGGTCTTGTCATGTGGTTACGTCCTTGAAAAAGAATTCTTAGAGGAAAATCATATGCACGTTATAAGAAGACTTTTACTGCTGGAACTAGTCTTTGTACGTGATACTGTAGATCCATCAGTCATAAATATCAAGTTTTTGTTTATTCATTTATTTAAACTTTAGATTATTTTTCTTGATAGAAAATTAGAGATATGTCAAAGCACATTGGACGTCGACTATCCTAATATAGATATCATATAGATAGATATATTTTGTCTTTTTTGTTGTTATGAGATAACACAAACACAGCGATCGTGTTATTAGATATCAGACAGCTTATTGACCTTGTGCTGGCAAATGATACTAATAAATATATGATTGACAACAAGGGATCAATACGTTTTCTTTTATCTATTTTCATAGACAAAGATTGATCTCATCAGGAGGTCCTTATCATAAGATAATTTAAACATACTTACATGATTTCTTCTATTTTGAATTTTGTCTATCTCCTATTGTAGTGAGATCATTAAATGAACTATTAGTTTAGTAATCATGTATACAAGTCTTATCTTTATGTGTGTATGTATGTACATTATTATCTGTGTCTATATTCTCTCTATATAAAAAAAATGATGTTGAAGAGAATGTCAAGCATGATTAACAAGTATAGTCATTATATTTCAATAAACGAAACATTAGAAAATGAAATTTACACTTTTTCATTCGATAAAAGGTAAAAAAAGAGAACGGTATATGTTACATAGAATTGACTGAATCATTTATCATGAACAGTCGATTAAAATCAAAAGTATCTTTGTTGTATTATCATTATTCAAATGTATAATCTGTACGATCAAATTCTTTAAAAAAGATGTAATACATCATTATGTTGGCAATGTACTTATTTTCCATAAGGAAGTTACGTAACTGTAACAAACGGTCGTGTCGTATTCTGCATAAATAAGT
>CAJNOI010000367.1:43067-62524 GCA_905250115.1 Adineta steineri | reverse complement strand
CCTTTATCACAACAAGTTATTATTGATTTAATTGTATTTTGTGAACAACCAAGTTGTTCTCAATTACCATCATCTTGTCTACCACTTTATTATAATAAACAATATCAATTATTTGCAACATGTTATTATGAAGAATTATCAGTTAAAATTGTTCAAGAATGGTCAGATTATCTTTATATGACATCAATTGCATTTCTATTAACAAAAGAATATAAAGAAACAATTTTAAAATATCATTGGATATTAAGAGTTGATCAAGATGCTGTTTTAAGTCCAGCTTTACTTTTTGGTCTTTTAAAAAAACATCCAATTAAATTACATAATATACAATTTGGAGCAGTAGGACATGGCAATGCTTTTACACATGAACGATTAAAAAATATTTCAAAAAAATTAGGTTATAAACATGCTGGAATACATCATCTATGTTCAACATGGTTAGTTCATCCAAATGATTCAATTGAAATTGCTAGATTAACAACAATTATTGGAAGACATTTTCTACAAAAAGAATATGGACCACATGTTCCAGGTAAAATATTATCTAGAGGGTGGGTGCGGCAATAGGTGTGGGCGTGGGGTGTAGATATGCGTATGAATGTTGCTGTTATTTTTTTTGTCTAAGTCGACACCCACTCTTACCCTCAAAACTACTGAATAATTAATGTAATTTATATGAATATAGGTCTTGAGACATTACCTGCGATCGGTGAATGGCCAAAATGGTGGCGTGGTGTAACATCATTATATGCTGCTGAAATAGGAATAAATCATTTATATTTTTCAAGTCTTGGTCATCAACATGAATCAAGTGCAATAGATCATCCAGGTTTTTCAACTCAATCAATATGGAATGCTTGGCATATCCATTGTTTACATAATTCAGCTGAATTTTCTAAATTTAATCATCGTACTAAATTAAGTCAATTTTTAGACCTTGAACAACCGATACGAATTAATAAAATGTCGAATATTACTTATACACAAAATATTTTAAAAGAAGTTATTAATGAATTTCATATTATACAAAAAAATAATGGTCAAATTTCCGGAAAAATAACTGTTAGAGATTATGTTACAGCATTAGCATGGCAAAAAACACATGCAGCAATAGGTGCTATTAATTTAGATTAATCTATTATTTATTTCATTTAATCATTCATGTCTTTGTTTCTTCTTTATCTATTTTTTGATTAAAAATTAATTACTGTTTGATGAAGAACAATTAATAAATAGATGTCTAAGTCATACTTTCATATTAAATTTTGTCTCTATCCTAAAATCTTGAGTGTGGGTGTCGATGTTAACGTAAGATTCATCTGATCAAGCAACTCCCGTCCCTTCCCCCCACACACACATCAACTCATGAGAAGGTCGATTTCTTGCTCTTTGATTGTAACTAGTGTAAGCATTTATTCTTATTAAAAATAATCGTCGTATTTATTTTTCATCAATTCATGTAACAAGTCTTTTGAAACAAAGGAATCTTTTTTTTGAATGATGTTGGTGTCGATGTGTCGCGTTTTCACTCACGTCCTCACTTTCCGTTTCTTATATCTTTGAATGCGATGATTTCCTTGATCAAGAACATAAAGATATTCTTCATTGTCAAATGATAAACCCCTGGGACAATTCAACTGATTTGATTGAATTCCTTCACCATTTCCACCAACAACAACTTCACCTTCTTTATCTCCTTCACACCAACGCATTATTCGATGATTCGAAGAATCTGCCACATAGATTTGACCTGCATGATCAGCAATCACTCCTTGAGGAAAAGACAATTGATTAAGATTTCTTCCTTGACCATTTCCTCCAGCAACAATAATTCCTTCTTTTGCATCTTTTTTCCATTTTACTATACGATGATTCAAAGAATCTGATATATAAAGAGAAGAATCTTCATCAATAAAGATATTACGAGGTTCGTTAAGTTGATTAAGATTATTTCCCCGACCATTTCCACCTGCAACCAATTCACCAATTATATCTCCATGTTCATATCGTCTTATCTCATTATTCATATGATTACAAATATAAATAAATCCATTTTTATCAATTGTCAATCCGTGACAATCAATATTTGAAAAAAGAATTTCTTGATTTTGACCAAAAGATCGAATTATTCGACTGTATCCCAAATCAGAAATAACGAAAGAATTATTTTTTTTATCAAAAATAATATCTACTGGCCACTTCAATTTGTTATTTTCATTTCCATCTGTCATGATTTGCCCAATATTTGAATTGAATTCCCATTTAACAATACGAGCATTCCTTCCATCAGCAATGTAAATTGATTTATCACTATCAACAAACATAGCTAGAGGTGAAGAAAGTTGATTTAATTCATGTCCTTTATCATTTCCTCCAGCAACAGTAATTCCAAATTGTTGAAATTTAGTTTTTACTAAAAAAATTTTCTTCATTTTTGCAAAGATTTTTTAATAAAACATACTGTGTACTGATTGAAATTCAATTGATATTTCATCTATTGTTCTTGGATCCTCTGATATAGTAGTCGTACTAATTAAATTTATGGATCTAGATAATTCTTCATCATTAATTTCTTTCAAATGAATAATGTTTAATTTATTATGATGATTTAATGGTTTAATAGATACAACTTGAAGTATTGTTTCAGGCATTAAAATAACTTCGTTTTCATTTGGATAGCATGTATATGATGAAATAAATCTTCCATTTAAACAATCAATATGAAATAATGTGCTTGTAGACGATTTATTGAGAAATGAAGAAATAATATCAATAGATGTTGAACATGAAGTTATACCCCACCAAGTAATTCGTTGATCTTTTTCAAATTTCATAATAACATCTTTATTAATACCACGAAAAATAGTTCCTTGAAATTTAGGTAATTTTGATATTGCAGAATGTAAAAGTTTTAAGTATCCAAACCATGGAAAAACTTTTGATCGATCTTCTAGATGAAGTGTTTCATTTAAAATACAATAAATACTTGAATCATCCGATATTTCCATCATATAAATATATATTGCAGCGGATTCATCTTTTGTTAAATTATGCTCATTTGGATATGAACAATATATTTTAGCTAGTGTAATAAAACGATTTATTTCTTCGAAAATATTTTCCAAATCTTTCATTGCTTCTTCAAGAGATAATAACTTATAATTAATATAATCATCACATGCTGCTAAATGTTTGTTTTCTAATTCGATATCTGTAAAACGATTTCTTGAACTGCTCATTTTTGTCAACTGATTATTTGACTGTTTTTTTTGTTTGTTTGATGATTAACTAAATTATAGGAAATAAAGAAATCTTAACGATGAATGTGGGCTATATATATATTACTGACAATCAAATCCGATAATGACGAGAAATAGTGAAACCATTATTTTTAATAATTATTAACTTAAGTCTACAAAATATACACATACCTTTGATATTTACCTTTGTTACAAGTTAGAGCGCAAACGTTTGTGAGAACAACTTGAAATAAATATTTCTTTTGCTTTCTCAGTGCTTATATATGGTATTGAAAGTATGATTTTCACCGTACTTATACTAATATATGCAGAAAAGGAAATAATTAATTTTTTTTCATCGTTCGTAGAAAGAATTGATCAAGTCATAATGTATTAAATATATTAATATTTTCAATACGAAATGTTATTGCGTAAGAATATCAAAGATTTTTCTTAGAATTTGCTCAGCTGATCGAAATTATATAAGTATGATATACGGTAACATTGATCAATCTATTCTGCATTCTACTATTGAGAAATATTGGAACAATGATTGAAAATAAATCAATACTTTAGTGTCTATGCGAATTTAATGAGTCATTGTAAAAACAAATAGCACAACGGTAGTCATTAAAACAGTACGTTCTTTTTCTGTGAAATAGCGCATGTATTATATAAATATATTACAATTTAGATTAAACCACCTTTAAAATTAAAATTTAGTTTTAATTAAAAAATGATTGGTTCAATTAAATGGCAGACAACTGGCAATGTCGATTTGCGGCCACATTTTTCACACGCGAGTGTGGGTGTGGACTAATCTTTTCTTTTGTCATACCCACACCCACACCCTAATTACAAGGAATAACAATAAAAGTAGTAAATTTATAACAAAAATTATTCGTGTTATAGTTTTATTAATTTTATAGTAAATAAAATAAGACATCTTAATATTTTTCAATTTCATCTGTTGGCGATGATATTCTATTCATTTGTTGTTCTCTTTGCCATGTTTGAATTTGATGAATTAGTCTAGCAGATATTTGTCTATAATCAGCTGCTGGAAATTTTAAATTAGCTAATTTTTGTAATCTTAAAATACTTAATTGTTGATAAATACTTTTATTTTTCGATATATTTGCTGTTGTTAATGAAAGTAAATCATTTAATAATTCTTGTAATTTATGTCGTTGTTTAGCTTTCATTGTACAACCACACCATGGAAATGAACTCCAAAATTTACTATCGATATATTCATATAACGATTGAATTAATAAATAAAGCCAATCATTTTCATTCATACCATAATTCGTTTTATCTTCTCTATGTATAATATTCTCAATTTGATTAATTAATTTTTTTGATGATGGAAATTGTAAAATTTGTCTATCATATTCTCGTTCAATAATTGACATTGCAAGACTAATTAATATTTGATTATAATTAAATTTATGCGAACCTGTTGAAAATATACATGTTGATAATTCTTCTTGTTCACTAATTATCAAATAAGATTTTTCAAAGCCTTGATAAAATAAAATAGCACATAATAATCTACCAAAATGTGATTTTAAATCAATTTCATTTTGAATAATATGTGATCGCTGTTGAGTTGTATTTAATTCAGTTTGAATTGTAAACGGAAGGTTAGAACTAGTTAATAAAGGATTATCATTATTAGTAGGAACCGTTATTAATCTATTACCAACTTGACAATCTAAAGTTGATTTATAAATATATTTTGCACCATAAACAACTTTCATACAACTTGTCGAATCTGTATTAGCAGTACTATCAAAAACGACTTGATATAAATATTGTTGATCATCTTGTTTTTCATAATTTATTCGAAATTTATTTGCTTTATCAAGTAAATGTGATTGATTAGGTCGTGTAGAACCAAATGCACTCCAGAGATAATTTGTTGATTCGGATTTCATTTGATCTTTAATATTTAAAAACTGTAAATTATTATAATCAAATAAAGCAAAATCAAATTCATTGGATAAATTAGAACCAATTGAAATAAAGCCAGACTTTTCCGAAGATTTCATATGTTGTAAAAATAATTGTGATTGAATTACATTAAATGTTGATTCAAAATCTAAATAAATAAAAATAATTAAATCAGTTGTATTTAACCATTTTATTTCAGGATTATGAAATACACCATATCGTTCAATATCCCATGTTTGACTTGAATATTTAAATAATTGAAAGAGATTTTGATATGCAAGAAATTCAATTCGACCAACTTTAGAATTTGTTACTAAGAGGACGTCTGTATGAATATTTGATTGAAATGTTGGAACAATTCGAATTGTATTTTGACGTTTTTCAATTAATTTATTACGTAATAATAAATCAATTTCCCAAAATAAATGTTCAAAATATTGTTGAGATGAATTTTCATCTAATTTAATCTCAAATTTAATACGTTTTGTTGATTGTGGAGGAATTTCCTCATTGATTTTATAATAACCAAAACCATCGGATTTTATTTCATAAATATATTGATGATCATTTGCAGGGAAAATTTTTAATAAAGAATGAGTTGAAAGTATAAATTCTATTGAACCAGCTGAATTTAAACATTCACCATATACACGTGTAGATATATTTTTAAAATTAATTATAACACTCGATTGCTCACCTGGACCTAAATATGTTGGAATTTCAATTTTTGTTATTTGAATTGGATATTGACAATTTAATGTTGTTGAAATTTTACTTCCAGTAAATAAACGATTTAATAATGTTACTTCTGATGTTACTTTAACATGTCTTAAATAAGGTCTATTTACTGAAACACTACGTGAATCATGTAGATGACATTGAAATTGATGAGAATCAATTACAACTTGATTAATAGTATTACCTTGTAATATACTAATATCATTCATATCTGTACTTATATATTCTGTCGATGGAAATGATAATATTGATCCACTAGGTAAATTCATTGCACCATTATTTATCCATTTAACATTTGTAATAAAAAATATTGAATTTGGCTCATAGATTCCATCGTTATTTTCATCATGAATAGTATAACCATAAACACTAACATGATATTTATCAGAACCTATTTCAATAATGTTTCCATGTATATCAACTACAGCATATTGAATTGAACCACTATTTGCAGTAAGACCATCTTGACCATTGTTGTGGCCATTATTACCATATGCTCCATCAGAACCATCACTACCACTTGGAGCGTCTTCTCCACCAGGAGAACCACCACGACCACCCTTACCGCCACGTCCACCTGAACCACAAGTACCACCTTGACCTTTTCTTCCTGCTCGACAATCCATTTCAATTAACATAAATAATCGAGGATCTGCACTTTGAACTTGGACATGGCCACCAGCGCCTGCATTTCCTCCGTCCCCACCGCATCCGCCATTACCTCCACGTCCTCCGCACCCTCCATTTCCACCAGCATCACCAGCTCCTCCACGATATCCATCACCTCCACGACCTCCTGGTCCTCCATTGCCTCCTAGTCCTCCATTGCCACCATTACCTCCATTAGCTTTCATCAGAATAATACCATTTGATTTAGCCAATTTAAAATTATAACTAACATCATTAAAAGGTTGTTCAAGATGCCAGCTAATATCAGCAGAATTGTTATACGAATTATTTAATCTATTAAATGTTTTTACTTGCATAATTAAATCGTCAACTGTTCCATTTAACCATATCAATGCATTTTGAGAATCTGTACCAAGACAACCATTACCTCCATCTGATCCATTACCACCATCACCACCCTTACTGCCAGGCGTCGTAGCGATCCATCCTGAGGATATAGAGAAATATATGATCGTAAAAGTAGTATTTATATAGGAATTTCATAATAATATAGGAAATATATAGGAATTTATTTCTTCATTAATACGCTTATGATAGACTTATATCAAACGTTGATTAGTGCTCATAAAATCATAACTAGCTATCTTACTCAAAGTTGCGAAGAAATTGGAAACAAATATACACTTTTTAATTACTGAAGAAAATATTCAAAAATTTCGATCTGAAAATAATTAAGAGAAGATATGGTCTCAGTTGGATTTACTTACGTCTGACCAAAAGTTTTTGCACAAAACAAAAATATGAAGATAAGGAGATCTTTTTAATTTAATTTTATCAAATGTTGAGGATAGTTGCCAGTTTTATTTATATCAAGTTCGATCCTTTCTAACAATTTGTCAAAAGTTTTTTTGAAGTCTTTTTCGAAAAACATTTTAGGTACCTTGGAAACCGCATCAATTAATCATGTTTCACCTATTTAATTAGTTAAACTACGTTCGATAGAATTTGTTAGCCAAAAACTACATTGTACCAGGCCTGGCGAATGTGGTGAATATGACATTATATTGGTGTCTTCTTCTGTCATATAATTAATGATATTGGATGAATATGAGGTCAACGATGGTCTTCAATCATTTTTGTACATTTTGAACCTGATGTCTGTGTTTGTTTCCATATTTCATTAACAAAAGGATTCAGGTAATTTTCAGTATCATAGTTGTGACTTACAGTCTTGCCTTTATCTACACTATGTATAAAAACAGGACCATTTGATTTAAAGAATATACCAAACAAAGTTTTGGTTAAAATTTGTCTGCATGAACAACAGTCTGACGATTCATCTTCAATAAGCCAGCTAGCATCACATGACTTATGAATAGCCTATATAAAATAAATCTGTATCCCACCACTAGTAATGCTAGAACGCAAGTGGCATGAATGAATAAAATTTCGCTAAATTTTTAAAAGAAATGAAACATGATTAATTGATGCGGTTTCCAGGGTACCTAAAATGTTTTTCGAAAAAGACTTCAAAAAAACTTTTGACAAATTGTTAGAAAGGATCGAACTTGATATAAATAAAACTGGCAACTATCCTCAACATTTGATAAAATTAAATTAAAAAGATCTCCTTATCTTCATATTTTTTTTTTGTGCAAGAACTTTTGGTCAGACCTAAGTAATGACATATGTACAGAAGCTTTGCGTTGTTGCTGATCGAAAAAATATATATTTCATTTAAAAAAAATTAATTTCTTCTAAATATAGGAAATATAGAAAAAATGCATGAAAAATAGGAATTTATATGAGCATTTTTAAATATATAGGAAATATAGGAGGACTACGAAGCCTGAACTTACTGCCAATCTGTCCACAATGTCCAGTTGAACCATGAATGCCGACATATCCATTTGAACCTGATTGACCAGCAATAGAAATTGTTTGATCCACAGATTTTTGCGAAGCTCGGTAACCTACACTATCAACATCAAAACTAAAATTTTGTAATTCAACTTCTGTAATTATGCTCATTATCCTGCGTTAATTTGAATCAAATGAATTTGATGTTTTTTTCCTCTTCTAATATTATCAATTACGTTTTTATATATATTTTTAAAACATTATTCACCTTTTTTTACTTATCTATATTCATGTGTAGGAGTCAAGTTATTATTAACATTTATCTGCTCTCTTCTATACTCATAGAATCCTTGATATATTTATTTATTTATTTTTCATCTTCTTTTCTAATCTTTTATGACACAAGGTAATTTTATCATCAACATGAATAATTTTGATTCATACGCGAAATTTAGAAAGATAAAGAATAGGAGTGGGTGTACGTGTGGTTTGAAGAAGAAATAAACAACCATACCGACACCCTCAGTGAGAAACGCTTTCAATTCATCCATCTCATTTCAACGATTATCATTGATTGTAGACACTCACACCGTTGAAACTTCTGTTTACTAATATTGACGGTGAGGATACACAAAAGATCGCCAATGTATTACAGAAGAATATAGTGAGACACATTTTTTTTCATTTATCAGCAGGGGTGGCGCGAGTCAGCCAACATTGGGGGGGTGTAGCGAAATTTTTTTGATTTTTTAGGGGGTGTAGCATGATCTCTGTTCAAAAACTTAAGAAAATTTGCCGATTTTGTTGAGCAAAAAATAGAAATTTTCAAAGATTGGGGGGGGGGGGGTGTTACACCCCCCTCCCCCCCCCGGTCGCGCCATCCCTGCGTGCATCATATTAGAACAATAGAATTTTATTTAGTGAATGAACAACCACATTATGTAGAAATTGCAGAATTAGTTGCTGTACGAATGCCTGTAGCATTTTGTGCTTATATACAAGATTGTGGTTATGGTGATAGTTTCAAACGTGCATTATTTTACACTAGTAAACAGCATAATTTTCCACAACGTGCTGCTTGCATAACCATTCTATCGATGTTTGGTGAGTTAACAGTTGAATTATGTGAAATGATCATTGTTGCACTACAAGATGATTCTCATATTCAAAATACTTGTTATAAATGTTTGACACGTATTAATTCTATCAAAGATGAAAAAGTTGTTTTAAATCTATTATTTTCTTACTTGAAATCAAAATCAATGAATATTCGATATATTACAACTAAATTACTTATTCATCTTTCTCAATCTTCTCTCGTGTCATCTGAACAGGTTCAAAGGGCATTGAATGATCTTATATTAGATCCTAGTTCAAACGAAAGTCTATGGTTAATTGAAGAGCAAGAGAATACGCAGAGCGAATGTCATTATTATTATGTTGGAGCATTGAAAGATGTTATTTACTCTTTACTTATTCAACATTTAACTAGAGAAAAAAATGGAATGATTCGAAGAAATGAATTGAATGATATTGACTCAGCTTTTATCGAAGCTGAGAGTGCATCACGTGTAGCATCATGTGTTTATGAGACGAAAAGAGAAGAGAGTTTGGAAATTGAAAAACCTTCTAAAATCAAATCAATTGACTAATAAACATAAAGATTCAATGTTATAGAATTTCTTTCTAAAATAAAATAAGCTCTTAAATCTTATACACAAGAAAGAAAAAGACTTGTTAAGAATAAGAGAAAAAGAATATTACCAGTGACCAACCGAAACAGGTTAGACGGTGTGGGGTGTGAGTATGCGTGTGGGTGTGTTCTATTGTAGATATTCAGAGACCCATATTCACCCAAATCCAGATCCACACCGACACCCATCGTGAGGGTGGGTGTGAATGTTAATTACCACCATTGATATCTGCTGACATTGGATTTACCTACTTGGGTTGGGTATATGCCCATCCTTCTGAGAGAATGAAATAATAAGAAAGAAAGATAATAAGGACAAAGTATCATAGGATGTATGAAATAACGATTGAAAGATAAGGACGGTATATTAAATTAGAGGAAATCGTAAGAACAGCACAAACATCGTTACATATATGATCAATAAAAGTATACTAATCTATCAAACACCAGACAGCATATAAACAGTTAAACTGACTTCGCACCATCGAGTAGAGCCCGCCGGGTCGGGTCCGGGTCTTGAAGCTTTTTCTGACCGAGTCCGGATAAAAAGAAATATATTATCAACATAATATTTTTACACTACTCGGTGAACATGAGAATGCTATTTTGGATTTGAAAGCTGGTTGATAGGTCTTCAGAGAACCAAATCAAAGACATTTTTTTTTGCTCCTTAGTTTTGGTTTTTGGATAGTGATGACTAAAACTTTTTCTAAAGGTACAGTTCGAGTTCAGACTAGTGCTCTTCGAAATTGGGTCCGGGTCCGGGTCCAAAAAAACGTGGACTCGGCGGGATCTACCATCGACATTAAAGAATATGACTATCAATATTTTATACGTACTTTTCAAGGGGAAAAAAGGGGGGGGGGGGGGCGTCTCTTCCCTTTTCATTTTTTTCTCTGTGCTCAGTATTTTTACTGTTCTATGTTACTTTTTATCTTCTGATTATCTCGCAAATCGCTAAATTTTACATCTTTCAATTAGTTTTTCTCGATCTATTGTTTTTTCTTTTCGTGCCCAATTCTACTATTCAGACGTTCGTGAACGCGTGTCGATCCATATAAAGAAAGACTTACATCACTCATTTATCTCTTCTAAGTGATGCATTAAAAACTTATTCTTATTCATCACTTATGAGTAAATAAAGGACATACTTATTGTATTGGTAGGTACAATGTCTTTATAATAATATCATCCATGTGCGATATAACAATCTTCACTAAAAGAATAACACTCTCGTTTTGTATTGTAACGTCGATCGTTATATGCGCAACTTCGTATCCCCGTCTGTTCTGTTCTGTTCTCTTCTCATGCGTAACGAGTGACCTCTTGTCACTAGTATATAAGTATATGTAGAAAAAGAATAGGACAGATGAATAATGAAGTGGACATCATATACCGAGAATAGTGTTAATGGTGCTCCATCAGTTTGTCATTGTGTTCACAATAAAAGAAATCAATACTACAGTCGTAACGAATATCTACTCGTCTCTTTCTTAAATTCTCTATAGCCAACATCATGTCTTATTCTGTTTATTAACTTGGTTACTAAATTCATCCCACAATTTCGGTAAATATTATTGTTTGATTTTTCAATAAAAAATGGAGAACGGATTGCAGCTCAAACAGTCTGAACATATCTTATCTTACGCGAATGATTTTCGGTTAAATAATTCATTGATGACAGTCAAATAGCAATTTTCAATTATCCAAAACAAAATATGATTTTACAACAAACTTCTTTCTACCAATTGAGGACGTCCTATCTGAATAATTGGATTTGATTTATCTATCTATTTCATATTTTATAGAATATTGTGTTTAAAATACAATATTATTCTTTGACATTTGTGTATTTTAGATTTATACGTTTTCAGATTTCTCATTCATTTCTTGTATTTACTTATTAATTAATACGGGTAGGTGTGCGTAGGTGAGGGTGCGTATATAAATAACCAAATATTTAGCTACACCCACCCACAATCTGCTATCTGATCTTTGGTCGGAAACGTTTCTCCGAGTATCCTACTCGCAAAAGTTGATATATCTAAAAACCAAAAACAAACTGATTATTTCAATTCAAAAGTAACGAAAATGTAGGATATTTCTTGAGAGCACTTTTGAGTGAGTGTGACTGTTAGAATTATGCGTATAAGAAAAAAATTCACTCTCTCATCCACATTCTATTTTTCGAATTTTTTAGCAATGTAGTTTGCTCCTATGCAGATAATACAATTATGCTGTTTCGCCGCTTATGGTATCTTTTACTACTACTTGTCTTCTATGTATTTATTAACATACACTTCAGCACTCGAAATTTGAATCCTGATCAAAGTTCTATCAGTGAATCTAGGTTTCATACGAACTCTTCTTACGAACCTAAACAATATAATGAACAATTCGATAATGATGACGTTGTTTTCTTAATTATAACTGGAAAACCAAATCAAGACGACCGTATTCCACTGCAACAGCAAACTTGGATGAGATACACTACTCAAACGTATATATTTAGTGAAACAGCAAGTGGTCGATTACCATTGATAGTACTCCCAAATATAACCGATTCGTATGCTAGTAATGGACCCAAATTTTGGGATGCTTTACAATGGGCTTGGGAAAGATTTCAAAACAGGGCAAAATGGTTTGCGAAAGTAGATGATGATACATTTGTGAATGTCCATGAAATATATAAATTATTGAAACAAAAAGATGCTAGAAAGTTTACCGTATATGGAAGATGTGGAGAACATTTTCTTCCAGAAACACATGTATCTCAGGAAACTTTACCGAAAAATTGGACTTTTGTTGACGGAGGTGCAGGAACATTTATCAGTAACTATGCAATGTCATTGTTAAACTTACATGGATTTTTGAATAAGTCAAAAGTTCTGCAGCGTCATGGGTCAACTCTTTTTGGGTTTCAAGATGCTTCATTTGGTGAAATTATAACCGAAATTGCTCGCAGGGAGACGCTTCGTTACAATCGAACCTTCACTTCACCGTTCATCTGTGAGGATCGTCGTCTTCAACATCAATGTGATCCGAAGCATCCTGAAGCAAAGTTTTGTTTAAGACAGAGATGTACAACATTGCATAGATGTAGAAAAGACTTGATGCTTTTTTGGCACCGTCACTTCTCAATGAGACGTTTAGGAACATAACACTATTAACGCTCATCATACTTATATGTAAATTGTGAATAGATGAGTGTAGCAATCTAAATATTTCAATCAACCTTAAACATATACTCCGCTCTTAAGGCTCTGTGTGTCATTGTTAAGAGTCTGAGCATGAGGCCATTATACTTTTCTCTCAGAAGACCATTCGCATAATGGTTTAGGTACAAGGTAGAAAAAGCAATACTTCTGTATTCTCATTATACTTCAATTTGTTTTTGATTTGGATGAAATCTCGCTTTGCCCTCTTCTTTATATAACAGGGAAGGTAGAAGCGAGTGCAGATGTTGATACAAACATGTTCAAAAAAACTTGTACAAAATTCAATTTTTTTTACAATGATTTTCTTGTATTAGAAGTAGGGATTACACTTTACTTTTTCTTTATTAGTAAATTGTAAATAATATATTTATCATGTTCATGGAAGGTGTGTGAGGGTGCGGATGTGTTTGGGTTTCAGTATTATATTCATCACACCCACATCCACACTCTTGTTTTGATAATTCTATATTGCTCAGTGATGATCAAGTTACATTTACTTTTCTAATTCTATAGTGACAATCGCACAGCTTATGTCACGATATGTTTATTTTAATGAAATTTTTTTTTAAAACACAATTTTATCTTTTAAATAATGCTCTTAATCCATGGTAAATATGCCGATACTCGAGCATACACATTAGGTTTAGACTGTGTAGATGTTGAACATTGACCTGCTTGCACATAACTAGTTACACCTGCAACAACCCATTGCCCATTATGTTCGTATAACATTGGACCACCACTATCACCTTGACATGCTGAATCGCCAGTAACAATATCTCCAACACAAATTTGTTTTTCTTCATCTACCTGAAATCCCCAATGTTGTTGACAATTACCAATAACTTTAACTTTAGTTTGTTTCAATTCATGATATGCAGCTCCGCCGACTTGTGTAGCTCCCCATCCAATAAGAACGACACTATCATTAGATTTAGGATCGGGTCCAGGTAAACATGCTGGTTGCACATATTTGTTAAATTGAACGGGTTGAGCCAATCGAAGAATAGTTATATCATTTTCAATTGTTTTATTATTGTAACCAGGGTGCATGAAGATGCGTTCGACGGTTCTTTTTTGTTGCGTAGCATCTTCATTATTTTTTTTATTATGAAGACCAGCTGTGATGGTGATCGCAGATGGATTATTTGTTCCGATGCAATGAGCCGCTGTTAGTACATGACGCGAATCAATCAGAGTACCACCACATACACCAAGACATATCCTGTTGTTTTCGCATGGTTTCTTTTCTTCATATAGAACTTGCTGAAATTAAGAGAAAAATAATGAAAAATGTTTTTTTTCGAAAGAGAAAAAGTGATATTAGCTCACCCATGGCCATGAGTTGGATACAGCATGAGAACCACCAACAATTCGTAAAGAAGATCTCAGCGAATGTTTGATTTCAGCTCGACCACATGTAGCACTTGTGATGGGTCGTGGCGTTGTTGTTGTTGTTGTAGTTGGTGCAAAATCACTGTTAGCACAACAAAATCGTACTTGATAATCAAGACCAGGAGTAGTTGAACGGAATTCAGCAATGATATTATTCATTGTTGACCATGAGCATCCAAAAGAACTACCGCTAGTAAGTTGGCCTACTGATTGTGCTTGTAAGGCTTGAGGTTTTTCACATGTATCACGACCATTTTGTGCTCTAATTACTGAAAGAACTTCTTTATCCAAATTTCCATTGTCACTTGGTTTAGCTGAATTGAACCATTTTGTCCATGAAGCACTACCCGTACAACTTGTTTCGGTAAAACTCTGAGGATAAAAGAATGTAACCGATGGGCCGGCTCGTATTGATGAAATGCACAGAAGTGCTGCGATAACCATGAAAAACGACATGATATGAGTTGCCAGAAAAAATTAAATATAAGTAAAATGAATCGTTGCCAGGTGTATTTATACGTATATTTTTTTAATGAGAAAAAAATAAAAGATTTAATGTCACAAGAAACTGGATATTCTCAAAAATAATATCTATTCATCGATATGGACTAATCTTTTGTTTTTTTATTTTATTTTCGGTGAAAGATAGTAATATAGTAAAAACTAATCTGTGTGTCTGAAAATCTGAAATAAATTTGATCATTACAAAGGATTAGATTGTTTCTACGAAAAATCAATGATAACTGCTTGTATATCTCAGTTAGTAATTAGCTTTTTTTAAATTGATGTATTCTATAAAAAGTCTTGCAAGTAAAAATAACATAGTTGTTTTGTCATTCATTACAATAAATATATAATTATTAATATACATCAAATGAAAAACTACTGTTAGCATAGATATAATTATATCGATTCCTTTATTTGCTCACTAATTTCGTTTTCATTCTATATAGTTCCTTATTGTTCAGATGTCGAGTATAACACAGCTCTCATGGATTAATTCGATCTATGAAAAATGTTTAGCCAAAAAATGTAACTAATAAGTACTTTTATGTAAAAAGTAATTTTTATTATCATGAGAAGTACTAAATATAACTTTTGATATTACAATCAGATTAGTGAAGTAGTTCAAACTACAAATGTCAGATCAGGTTTGTTCTTGATCCATTTCATTCAATACAAACAAAAAATTTACATCTGCTGGTATCGACTGCTGATCAGTACTCTAGGATATCAAAAGAACAAATGTAATTGACTCTCTCTATCGCCTCACTTTCACTCATGTTGAATCATTATTAACTACTTTCGATCTATGCTAATAATAGAAGTCGGTGACATTTTATTATTTTATATTTTAATTAATATAAGTTTTACATCTAAGTTTCCATTTTGTAGCATATCATTTTCTTGATCATGAGTAATCAATGACTAATCTCTTTCGTAGATTATGTGCTGTATGTCTTGAAAGTTGTAAAAATATTCCAAAACACTTTCAAACATAAAATCCATTTAAATGATTTGTTAAACAGATCTCTATGGGTGCTTATTTTCAATTAAGCAACAGTTTAGACTTCATTTTTTCTCTTCAAATATATTTCGAGAAAATATGAAAAAAGATAAATCAACACAATTCAATTTATAAGACTAATAATGTCACAGTTTCGCATAGATAAAGGAAAAAAAGTCGTTATATTCGAAATGGAACCAAGGTGAGAAGAAATCTTAAGCTTATTTCATTACCAAAACAATAACAAATTGTATTTCTGTAAAATATTTTTCCTCGATTATATCATTCCATTGATGTTGAAATGTTTCAAACAAAACTTATTAATCATTCTTTCATGAACATATACACATCATATAATGAAGCCATTCTTTTTCCTGACTTCCATATCAGCACGTTTATTCAAATAATCGGCATTCTTTCTTCGTCTTCAACTTCTTCCATCTTAAAAGGCTTTTTTTTTCATATTCATAATGATTCAATCTGTCTAGAAGACGTGCATTGTTAATAGAACAAGAATGATAAATATATTCTCAATACACATTCAAAAGTAACTTTAAATTACATATAGTTACGCATAACAAAATTCCTCTCAAATTAAACAGAAGAAGAAAAAAATTTTTTTTTCTTTCTTTTTCTCGTTCTTTTGTGTTCTCAACAATAATGTGAGTAGACGTATAGAATAGTCGACAAGAAATGAATAAAAAAACCCAGTAACAAACAATGCAAATAAATAAATTGGTAATACAAACACATGCATCAGTCATTTTTGACGAAGATACCATCGACGAACACGTAAATTCTATTTTCTATTCACATTTATATCTGTACTTGTACCGAGTTTATTTTCTTTCTGATAACTTCATCTTTTATATGTAAAAACAATATTATGTATTGAATAATTTTAGATTAAGACAACTTATTGTAGCTATGCATTACAAGAGAGATGGAACCTTGGATATGCGATACAGCTCATCAAAAGCAGCAATGTCATCTGGATTTGGCATGGGTTCTTTTGGATCTTCTGGAGGCTCAAACTATTCACCAATGTCATCTGGATTCGGCATAGGTTCTTTTGGATCTTCTCGAAATACAGGATTTTCACCCATGTCTTATGGATCAACCGCTTCTTCTGGACTTCACCATAAGAAGGACGGTACTTTGGATATGCGATATAGTTCTTCAAGATCAGCTGCATTTTCGGCACAACCTATTCATGTCAGTCGACCAGTTAGTTCCTTTGAAGCTCATCACAAGAAAGATGGCACTTTAGACATGCGATACAACTCTTCAAAAATTGCTGCAGCTTCTACGCAACCAAGTTATACTAATCGGCCAACTTCTTCCTCGGAACTTCATTATAAGAAAGATGGTACCATGGATATGCGATATAACTCTTCAAAAATTGCAGCCCCTTGCTCGACATTGTCTACTTATGCTAATCGACCATCTAGTTCGTCTGGACTTCATCATAAGAAAGACGGTACTTTAGATATGCGTTACAGCTCATCAAAAAATGCCAATCAATCAGTCAGTTCGTCTGGACTTCATCATAAGAAAGATGGTACTTTGGATATGCGATATGCATCTTCTAAAAGTGCAATGAGTAAAAACGCATCTGGATATCAATATTCTTATCAAGGAATACCAAAACATATTCCAATGACAAAAAGCGGTATTCCAGATATGAGAACAACAGCTGCTAAAGATTGGGTTAGACAGCAAGCTCAAACTGGTATAGAAGAAATACCTTCATGGATACCTAAAACTAAAGATGGTTCTTTGGATACTTCAAAAGCAATAACACAAGAATACTTAAAATGGAAAGGTACAACATTATCGAATTACGTTCCAGGTCAACGATTAGCGTATTATGATCAAAAACTGGAAGATATGCAATTCAGAAATCTTGTCGAAAATGCAAGAGAAGATGAGGTTGAAATGCCTCAGTATGAAATGTTACCGGAAACACCAGAAATGCAACGTCAATTGTGTCCTCAACCGACGAGACATTACAATACAAGACAAGATGATTATGATAATGATGACAATTCTCAATATGATACCTTACGTGATTCATCAGAAGATCAACATCATTATCCTTCTCGAACGACAAGAAATTCGTCTAGACAAGATCAACGTCCATATTCTTCTCAAAGAATGATAAATTCATCTAGAGAAGATTATGAATATGATATTCGTAGTGAAGTTTCAGAATCAATTCCAGTGATTAATTATAGAGATTTAAATATTAATCCAGAAGATAAATTAGGTCAAGGATCATTTGGTATTGTATTTAAAGGTGAATGGAATCATCAAATTGTTGCAGTAAAACAGTTACATTTAAATAGATTAACTAGACAAGAAAAAAATTCGTTTGTAAAAGAAATTAAAATTATGTCAACTTTAGGTGAACATACAAATTTAGTTCAATTATTTGGTTATACATTAGAACCACCTTGTTTAATTATGGAATATGTTGAATTAGGTTCATTAACTTATTTACTTCATTATTGTGAAGATCAACAAATAGAAGCAAAAATAACAGATGGAAGAATAAAGAAAAAACTTATTCTTGGAATTGTTCTTGGAATGAACCAATTACATGCTGTTAATATCGTTCATGGAGATTTAAAACCTCAAAATATATTAATTTCAAATGATTATATAGCTAAAATAACTGATTTCGGATTTGCAACATTACGCGGAAAAAGTTCAAGTTCAGTTGCTTCTTCAGTTACATCGAATGATGATGATGGAGAAGTACGTGGTACAGCAGGTTATATGGCTCCTGAACTTTTAAATAGTTCAAATCCACCTGAATGTTCTAGTGATGTTTATTCATTTGGTATTGTGTTGAATGAAATTATTCAAGAAGAAGAACCATATGCAGATCAATTTCAAAACTTTCTAGGACGAGGACCATTTGCAGCTGCTAATTATGCTAGATTAGGTAATCGACCACGAATAAATGCAACAACTCCATCGTTCTTTAAAAACTTTATTAAAAAATGTTGGGATACTGAACCTCGAAATCGACCAACATTTAAACAAATTTTCCATGACCTCAAACCTTCTCATATTAACTTACCGGACTCCTTTCAATTATAAACACTATTTTACATTTTTTTCTAATTAATAGTCTAGAATTCTATTGATTAAGATACAAAACTATTGTTGAGGGCGTGGATGTTAGGATTCTATTCTTTCCACACCCACACCCT
>CAJNOI010000367.1:31407-42967 GCA_905250115.1 Adineta steineri | reverse complement strand
CCCTCAATCTTCGTTCGTATAATGATAACTTTATTCTACTGAACTACATAGTTAATACAACAATTTCTAGACAGCAGTTGTTTTTTGTTTGTTTATTACATTATTCACCAAGGGATTTGACATTATTTGTTGCGGCACAATTGTACGTATTTGTCGTCGCCAAAAATATCGAAAAGACTTACGCATCCGCTTGCGAAGATGTGGTACTGTACCAAGACATGTAAATGGGAAAAGAAAGATAACATAATGAGCAAAGAAGTTTGAATATTTGGTATAATCCAGACCTACATAAGATGGAACGCCCAGTTCTTTAGCGATACCCAAAAGTATAGGAGGTAAATATATTACAAAGAAAATTGATGTAACAAACAAAAGTTGAATTGTCATTTTACGATATTTTCGCCATTGTATCTGACATTGTAAACGACGCTTTTGCAAAACAATACGAATAACCAGAAAAATACTACCAAAGCCAATACATGAAGAAGATAGTACGCCACCAGACATAAACTCATAGAGAGAAAATGCCGCGGAATTATATATACAACTATAATAACTACATAAATTTGAATTGTAAATAAAGGGTCTATTACAATCATTCATTGGAGTAGTAATACCATAGAGTATTACACCATATAGAATAATCAATATTAGTGGTGTATAATGTATGAGATAATGTCTCTTGTTTGTTGCAATCCATTGACTATAAAAAATAAGAATATGTCTTTCCACTGATGTCCATCCTACAAGTTTTGCTAGTGAACTATAAACAGTAGAGTCAATAAATCTCCAAATCATGCAGTATGTTGGTGATTTTATCCAAACAACACCATATAGATAAAAATGCATCACCCAGGGAACAGTTGTTAGTTCGCGAATAAGACACAAGAAGAGAGCAATAATGATAGCATGATTATGAAGACTGTGACGAAGAGTTGAATTAGAGAGAAAATGAAAAAGAACAAAAATACAACAGGTAACGGATAGGGTATCTGAGACGAGAAAAAGCCAGAAACGAACAATATAAGGTATAATAACACCATCAGGAGGGGGGTCTATAGTAGCGGTAGTTGAACTAGTGTTTAATGCTGGCATTTCTGCAGATGTAGAATATGTTGTTCACTAAAAATAAAATAAAAGTAAAATGTTTATTGTATCAAATTATTCTATTAGATCAAAACTATATGATAAGAATTTCATTAAAACTAATTATTTCAAGGAAATTGAAAGAAAACACTCAGAATTTAAGAACATCATTTAAAAAAATCAAATTTCAGTTTACACATGGTTTAAAACATATAAGTATCTAAATGAAAGAATTAAGAAAGATTATGAAGTTATAATCTTACTGTATAATGAAAAATTTATCAAAATAAAGATTCCTAATGATAAAAACACATTTAATAAGAAATTAATAGCTAATGGTTGGAAATTTGTTTTAAATAAAGAAAAAATTTCTTCTAACTCAACTGAAAAATGTGAACAATCATTGATAACTTATCTTTTGAAATTAAAAAGAAACAAAATTATAGAGAAATGAGACCTGACATATGCACGAGAATGCCGGAAGCATTTTTTTAAAACTAAAGCACATTATTAACACCTGCAATGAATAGCAACACATCTTTTGTTAAAGATTCATTTAATTTTGTTGATAAAATTAAACAACACTAGAACTAAAGTCTTTATTTGATGTATGCTCACTTTTTTGTAACATACCTTTAGTTGACACTATTAAAAATACTATTAAAAACATAAGAAAATATAATCAAAACTTAAAATTAAATGATGACGCACTTAGAGAATTATTTTATTATTGTAGTAAGTATTTCAACTTCACTTTTAATAAGGATCATTATAATCAGATTAATAGGGAAGACATTAGCACCAATTATTGCACACTTACTTATGCATAATTTAGAAGAAAATATAAAGGCAAGAGATCTGAACTATATTATAGATATATGGATGATATCTTTATGATTATAAGCGGAACACAAAAAGATATAATAAAATTATGTTTGTATTTAAATCATAAACATGAATTTGTTATTTATTGAGTTTTACTTACCGTGATAAGAAAAAGCTAAATAATAATATTATTCATCAATACAATTGTCAAAACTGTAAAAATTCTTATATATGACAAACTTTTCAGAACCGTCGAATGAAAAAACATGTCCTTTTCAAAAGTGAATTATTACGCATTACCGACACATCTCTTATTTCCATTTTATAGAACTTTCATTCATACCATCACAAGTACTTTGCAATAATCAACGTAAAAAGAAGTGTGTGAAAACAGTATTTATCTTCACTCAAGTTTTATTGTGCAATAGAAAAATAGAATTCCATTTAGTAATACCAAGATCAGAAATAGTTCGTAATTTTAGGCTCAAATCCATATTCGAATAACACTATCGGTGCCAGGATATCGTACGATCTTTGAACTATTGAATAAGTTCATCATCGTTCTCCTCAACTCTTAAAGTCTTAAAATAGTTGTCATCTTTACATACCACATCTAATGAATAAAGATTTATGAGATTTTTGATAAGATAGATAAGACTTCGCAATGAATACCTAATGGTGCTTGAGTCAGTGTAACACAATCATCTTCATTGAAATAATGGTTCATCTTTATAGATACCAATACAACGTAGACTAAGAGCTAGATCGAATAGAGCTTGTAGTTGCTCTTGAAAACTACCGACATAAGATGAGACTGTTAAAGATTTCAGGCGATTCAAACTTAGAACAATGGATCAAAACCGATCATTGATAGGCATTTCTATATTAAGATATTCAATATTAAGTAAACGAGTATGAAATGGAATCATATTATCAAAACATGTCTGGTTATAAACGTGAGTTATCGTACTACAATATCATTGCAAGTATTCATGTGGGTATGTTGATTTGAAAGAATCGGGGTTGAAAGGTCTATAGTGATTATAATCGAATCTACTAGATGCTGTGTGCAAATGAATCGTTGTTCCTCTTGTAAAACATCGAACAAACCATTGATGTTCAATAGTCCAAAATGAAGTTTGATATGAATCAATTAATTCATTGACTTCTTGTTGAATACTTTCTTCTGGAAATACATCTTTCGTAACCATTGAGCAACGTAAATCCTGTATCGATATCCAAATAACGTAAACGACCGAAGTCTGAAAAGAAAACATCTATTTCCGAAAAGTTAAAAGATTTTCTGATTAAAACTTGTAATCTGGTCAATGTTGGAAATGCATGTGATATATAGTTCTCATTGACATTGCAATCGGTCAACATCGAAAGATGTTTAAGACAAGATGTATATTTAAACAATTCAATTATTTGATTTGATCTTACTTCATTTTCCATGGACATATATAAATATTGTATAGATTTTGAGATATTTTGTGGCATGCAGAAAGAAGGTAATTCACCAGTAATGAAAATACCAGAGGTGCAATGAGTAAGTTTCGATAAAGTCCATATTCTATTAACAATGAACTGAATATGACTCTGCTTGCCGTGAAATCCACATGATTAGAATTTCAAATGAGTAAGATTACAAAGATGATGACATTCATCAATAATTTTTGTTAATATTTCATATGAATGAATGGAATCAAACGAAAGTGACCGTAAGTGAATGAATTTCGCAAATGATGGTATATATTTGACAAACAAATGAATTTGTTCTAGAGTCTTTTCACCACTACTAAGCGCAAGAATTATAGTTCGATCAGCAATGAGCGCTAAATGTTGTTGACAAATCATGTTGAAAGTACGTTTTGATAAATAGTTAAAATTAAAACAATACGTTCGATATTGATTATGAAAAAGGAAATATACGTAGAAGATATCAAATAAAATTTCTTTAGGTAATAATTTTAAATTCATCGTATGTTTATTCTTCTTACTTATTTTGCTAGTGTGCTGTAAAAGAATGTTCGCCTTTAAGTAAGAAAACAATACAAATGCAGATTTCTACTTTTCTGTTTTCGTTTTAAAATGATAGTTCGATGGTTTTTTTTCTTCATCTACTGTAACTGAATGCATGAATCACTTGTACAAATAATACATGTCAGAATGAAAACGACCACAGTTATATATTCACTGATTATATGGAAGGAATAAAAAAATAGCTAATCCAAAGAAAAATACTATTTCGGAATCTCTTTGTCCAGGAATATTACATTTATACAAAAACATATCAAATCTGATTACTTCTTTATATCTGTGTGTATATTTTCGTCTCTAGTCTTGAGATAGATTCACAAATTCTGTCGATGTCAATTGGTGAAAAGCAAGAATTCAAGAGTATACATTGAAAATATTTCATGTAAGTTAATCCATCTATATCATTTGCTTGTAACCTCTAGTTTTATGTTATTAACAAAGAGAAAATAGTACAAATGTGAGCGTCCACGGCATATTTTCTGTTGTCGAGAAAGATAAAAAGAACGCAAAAGAACGATCGGAATTTATTCTGTGTCGTACACAGACAAGAGGAAAGAACGCAAAAGAGAGTATTTGCAGCGCGTTTCTTTCTATTAAGAAAGAGGAAATAACACAAAAGAGTGTATTAGTACTCCACGCTGTCATTTCTGTAATAAGTATCATGAGATAGAACGAGTAGAAAATTTTGTCTCGTTCTTACTGTTGAGTTTGTAGTATTATATTATGGAGATATATATATAAAGCGGATGATGTGATGTTGTCTAAGAGGAGAAAATTCTGTATCAACGAATATATATTATAAAAAAGTAGTATTGATATTTTTTTTAGATTAATATTTCTCGAAGATGTCGTTATTTGGGTGGTATTTTGGATCAGGAAATATACAAAAGACATCCAATAATCTGTGTTCTGCTGCAGCTGAAAAAGACTGGTTGTCACATAATCCTAATCAATCTTCTAAAACTGTGACACAATCATCGGTGTCCAATCGTACTTCATCAACTTGTGCCTCTACTAATCACTCTGATCCTCTGCTAGTACTAAACAACAAGGTGGCTACAAACGTCGATCATCAAAGCAAATCATCAACTACAAAGAAACAACAATAATGTAAATAGATATACAATACGAAAACAATCATATAAGAGATAAATATTACAAACGTCTATCATAGCATCACAATAACTATGGTATAATGGATTTTTATATGTTTTTAAATTTTGCTTCCTTTGTAAAACTTATTTTATTCAAATATTAAATGTCAGTTATCATTAATATAAACCATTAAACGCACTGACAATCCACATTTTCTTGTTTATTTAGCTTGAATAGAATATACAAAAAGAAAATACAGAGGTAATTAAGAATTTTAAAATGTTATATTGCCTTCAAAAGCATAATTGTAGTAATGTATATTACGACGCTCGTTATTGTGGTGGTGTTGTTGAAGTCGAAAGTTTAGTACTGCAGTCGAATCCATCATATCCACTGAAACACTTACACAGCCCATATCCATAAGCATCCAGTGGTCGACAAACACCTTGATTTGGATCTGTACATTTATTTTCACAGTATACCAGCGATGTTTGGTTAAGATAATCCTCAAGCGTTCGTTTTATATAATCAGCTTTCAAATCAATTTGACTGTCATTACCAAAGCGTTCACTTGTAATTAAATCGAAAATAGGTTGAAGAGTAAACTTAATTATAACCGGATTCTTAGGTACTGTTTGAAACCATTCATTGAGCTTTTGACTGGCCGCAAAAGTCGCACCGCCTATGCATATTCGACACAAAAAGAATCATATAACTCGAGTAACAGAATTTAATTTTTCGATTTCCGTCCTCAGGTCAAATATTCGAAAGTATTGAATAATGGAATTGTTTATCGAATAATTTATTACTGTTCAAATGTTTTCTGTAGAAGAAATCAAACTTACCGACAGTAGTTGCTGTTGACGATTTAACATATTTTTGAAATCCCTGAAGTTTAATCGAGTTTTCACTTTCATTTTCATTATAGTTAAAACTGAAAACTTTAGCAAACGACAGTCCAATCATTTGTGTAGTACTCTGATATTCTTGTTCTATCGGTTGAATCGATGTTTGATTTATCACAGTAGTCATCTGAGCAATTCCACCTAAAACAAAACTTCTTCTTAGGATAGAATAACAGATAAAAATTTTAACATACCGAGTAACATTTCAGTGGTATATGTGAAACCGAAGTAGTTGAATACATAATCAGTAATATACTTCGCCACAGCTGGTGTGTACGTGCTAGTCGGTAGATTATCGATCACATAACGAAAATTGTCAGATAATTCAAGCTTCGGTGCAAATAACGACAGTTTTACTGTAGATACTCGAGCATATGTATGATATACGATCGAAGCATCTCGATAGATGTGATTCATCATTTTTGTGGTCTGTTCAGATTGACCATATTTGAAAGAAGCTTTCAATACAAGATTAAGAATAGGATTTGATGTTAAAGGAACGTCAACACCAAAGCCCCAGCTCATTCCACTTGCAGTACTTTCTTTCAATTCGTTGACATTAGAGATTTTTTGAGATTTTTCACGTATTTCAGCTGCTGGAATGCAGTCAAGCTATCGATAAATGAACAATTTTAGTTTTAAAATCAATTAGTTGACTGATTTCTTCGAAACAACTTACTTCAACATGCTTTGGAATCAATTGTGATGTACATGAGCCTGTTGGAGGATTGGTATAGTCGAGCTGAAAGAGACTTCGACCATAGCCGCTCATATGACAATCACCTGTATAACAGACTGGATCACCTCTTATCTAGAATAATAAATGAAATTCAAGTTCATCCTTAGTTTTTCTAAAATAACTTACAGGATTGTATCCAAAGGCAATTTTATTTGAATTAGGTAACCAGTTAATATCATCAGCTTTCGTGAGTGATTGCTGTGCAAGATAGCGACCGATATTATCGTATGTCACCCACTGCTTCGCTTCTTCGATATCTTTATCACTTACGATTTTGTAAGCAGATATCATAGTTATAACCAAATTGAGCACAATGAGAATTAATTTCCACATTAATGTTGTACTTGATAACCGGAGGAGAATGAGAAATAATTGTATATGAAAAAGAAATCAGTCTCACTCTTTATAAAGCAGTGTATTCGTATGATAAAAATATTGACAGAGCCTTTGAGTCGGCGAAATTGTGATTATTATGAAAATTCCAACATAAGAATACTTATAATAAATATTTATTTTTATGATTATGAGCGAGGAAGAGTAATAAAATCTTTCAGCAAATATTTTAACTCGATAGCGATAAGATATTTTATTTTAATCGGCATCAGTCATTTCTGTTTTACTCAATGCTCCTATTGTATACTATGAATTTCAATATTTCGTTTGTATGTTTATACATTTTGATGGCATCGATGAACATATCATCTATGAGTGTTCAACAAGATGAAGTAGATATCGACTGGTTGCCCAACAGTAATAAACTTGCTCTTGGTTACAATCCATCACGTGGAAATCCAATATGTTATTCTGGTGATTGTATAATGAATGGATTTGGTGCACCAATCTTTCAATTGAAATATACCAAACGACCTGCTGGTTCTTGTACGACGAAGCTATTACCTGAACATGTCGAGGTAGAGAATCTTTTGATAAACAGCGTTTTTTCTATTCGATTCCTTTCAAATAGGCTATATGTATACCATCATCCGAAGTTAAAGCCAAAACTGAAAAGATCAGTACATTTTATGAATATAAAGAAAGTTATCAGAAGAGTGAAAGTTCAGGTTTTAGCCTTGGTCCTATTAGTTTCGGATCATCTGACGAGACATCATGGATGCTTGATAATATCTACAAGTATAATTATACAATGTATTACACCTATGTTCGAATGTCATTTGTAAAGCTGATATTATTCGAGCCTCAATTAGAATTGACTGAAGAGTTTCGAGCAGCAATTGCTGCTATGCCGTGTTGCCATGTTGGCTGTGAAACAACCGAATCATATATTCGAAAATGGATTTTCGAGCAGTTTGGATATACTTATCTGAATGAGATTACACTCGGTAAGTACCTTTATATTTCTTGAAAGAATATTTTCTATTCTTCGATGTTGCATATTAAGTCTAGTTTAACATTCATAATATTAATTTCAGGCGGAGTGGCACAACAAACTATTACAATTAATAGTTCTGATATCGAAAAGATGTATCAAGAGAACTTCAACAGTGACAACGAAGCGGGTTTCTCTTTCGGACTGACCTTTGGAATGCACGAAAGTGAGTCACACAGCAAGGGAAATCATAGCAAATTTATGACCTATGTCAAGCATATCTATGCATCAACATCAGGTGGTCAACCATTCGATAATTCAGTGCAAAATGAAACAATCAAAACAAATCAATTAAATGAATGGTTCAAAACAGTACCTACTAATCCAGTGATTACACGAATGAGAATAAATAGATTGACAGAACTTCTCACAAAAAAACGATTTCCATCGGATCCATTGATCGAAGACAAAGCTAGACTTATCGAATTAGTATGGGCAAAATTTGATGGAAATCAGACATTGGTCAAATGTGCGAACGATTGCACTGATGCATGCCATGGTCGTTGCATACCGACTGGCTACTTCCAGTACGGTTTATGCAAGTGCAATCCGGGTTTTACTGGACACGATTGTTCAGTAAGCACTATGGCATAATAAACTATTATATTCTTTACTAAATCAAGAATTTCAAATAAACCAGCGAGGTTTTTGCTTGTATTAATCGATTTCGAGAATGTGGGTGTGGGTGTGCGAATCGGCGGTTTGTTTGTTTTTAGCACACCCACAACCTCAATATCAATTGTCTTTTTCTTACTATTCAGTTGTGAATATCATCCTGTACATAAATAACGTATAAATGCAAAGTTAAAACTATCTTACTCTTTTGAATACATATAAAGATCTGTTGAGCCTTAACCTCATATCCTTATTCACACAGATCCTTAAATAACTTGAGTTGTGCATCTCTTCGACAGTAATAAAATAATCAGTTTCATTGCAGTTTTTATCTGGAATTAAAGGCAACGCTATTAAATCTCAGAATGGAAAGAAAATATTGACGTTACTGGAAGCTTAGTCAACACTAATCAGAAGATTAAACCCTGATATATTTTATAACTTTGAAATTTGAGCTTAAAAAAACAACAACACAAACTTACAAATAGGATTCCACTTGTTTTTTTTGTATTGGCATTTCTCGAGAGTGTGGGTGTGGATGAGATTGTTTTGTTCACCACACCTAAACTCTAGTGTGTTAATGACTAATTTATTATTGCATATTTGATAGCCTGCATTGTAGAGTAAAATGAGCATTACTCATGATGTAAGAGAATGCTATTTCGCGTACTGAATGAAGCATAAAACTGATTCTATTCATAGCGCCATCTATACACTGAAATGGATATCGAATACATTTTTAGATTTTTTAATCTATCTTTTAATATATTTTCATGGCATTTCGAATTTGTTATGTGCTATATTAACATAGGAAGGATTGCCAGAGGTTTATAATGATATCTCTATGGTATCTACGTTTAATCAAGTAATCAATGGATGATTTATTTCCTATTGTATTTCGATTTTAATTGGATATTAAATTTATCACAAATATAAAATCTATTTTGAGAATGTGGGCACTGTGTTCTTCTCTTATCCACATATTCACTCTCAATTTCTGATTTTATAAAAATAAATTAATTCTAGATGAATATGAATTTGCAAGCTCTTTGTAATCTTCTGCAAGCACAGTTTGAGCTTCATCCTGATCCGGAACGTGAAAGTAAAGTGTGCGCTACTCTATCTGCATTCTACGTCTTTCATAGACGAGCAAATGATTACGCTCAATTACGTGAAGCCTCTGTTGCTAGTATTTCTCAACGACTTTTTACATTATTTGACACTGCAGCGACACTTGTCTTACCCGATTGTCCAGAATTACTGATGGAACAAGATGATGCCTCCATGATACTGTTTCAAAAGATCAACAGATATCTTTTTCAGGAACTCGATTTTAAACTAGAAGAATATGTTCATGCCGAGACATCCAATCTCTTTACCTTATCATCACTTATGATACTACCATGTAGAATGTTATCGCCATTGCCATCCCTACCAGTTTCATCATCTATGCCTCTTTTATCTTCACTATTTGAATTACCTTTACCACCTATAGAATGGGCAGTTAACATCATAGAAGAACTAGACTATACTGTCTATCTTGCACTCCAACTTAAGCCACCATTAATCGAATGGATTCAGACAATCATCGACAAACACTACAATCCCAACAGTCTCATGCTGTATCTATGCATTGGATGGGACGCTGTGATGGCCCGCTACTATGAAATCATAATGACTCCCATTGGCACTAATCATCGTGCTCAAGTACTAAACGCTTTTATCGATAGATTACGCAATACTATGTGCTATCCTGCTCGTGTATCTATAGTATCAGCTTGTATTGCTTGATATGCAGCATAGATGTCATAATACCGTTACCCCGGGTATCGACAGTCAGACGGCAGGATATCCTAACATGAGGTCAACGAAAGTAAATTACCATTCACTCCACATATTATACCAAGGAGTAATGACTTCATTACCCCACTAAAAAATACATTCATTATACAAGTTGAGGAATATGAGTGGATTTGGGGTAACGAGGTGGTTACACCAAATCAACTCATATTCCTCAGCTTTTCACATATACTTCATTTTGGGGTAACGAGGTGGTTACACCAAATCCACTCATATTCCTCAACTTTTTACATGTCGTATATCTATAAAGCTGAGGAATATGAGTTGATTTGGTGTAACCACCTCGTTACCCCAAATGAAGTATATGTGAAAAAACTGAGGAATATGAGTTGATTTGGAGTAACCACCTCGTTACCCCAAATGAAGTATATGTGGAAAGCTGAGGAATATGAGTTGATTTGGAGTAACCACCTCGTTACCCCAAATGAAGTATATGTGGAAAGCTGAGGAATATGAGTTGATTTGGAGTAACCACCTCGTTACCCCAACAACCCACAGCGACATCAGTAGCCACAGCAACAAGTGTGGGTGCTGGGAAAGCCAGGCCAATGGGCAAAGCAACAACTGTGGGTGCTGGGAAAGCCAGGCCAGTGGGCAAAGCAACAAGTGTGGGTGCTGGGAAGGCCAGGCCAGTGGGCAAAGCAACAAGTGTGGGTGCTGGGAAGGCCAGGCCTGTAGGCAACGAAACAACTGAAGGTGCTCAAAAGCAGTGCATCGGCCGCAATATCTTCACAAAACGACTAACGAAAGGCAGATTTCAATCAATCCTATTTCATCTACGAAATCCAAATTAAGTGAACTGGAGCGCAATAGTCACGTTAGCTTCAGGAAAGATCAATGGCAACAATCCTTTTCACAATTAATCTCTAACATACATGGTTATTCATGATAGTTTCGCGAAATAAGCGAATCAATCTAAGAGACAATATCGTTATCCAAACGTTAATGCCCCAGATCCCCGCATATTCCTCAGCTTTTCACATATACTTCATTTGGGGTAACAAGGTG
>CAJNOI010000367.1:5321-31397 GCA_905250115.1 Adineta steineri | reverse complement strand
CCTCAGCTTTTCACATATACTTCATTTGGGGGTAACGAGGTGGTTACACCAAATCAACTCATATTCCTCAGCTTTTCACATATACTTCATTTGGGGGTAACGAGGTGGTTACTCCAAATCAACTCATATTCCTCAGCTTTTCACATATACTTCATTTGGGGTAACAAGGTGGATACTCCAAATCAACTCATATTCCTCAGTGTTTTACTTATACTTTATTTGGGTAACGAGGTGGTTGCACGATACCCTAGCGGGGTAACTTTGTAAGCGACGTGTTTGTAGTAGAATACCCGGTGTAATGGGATTATGACATCACTCATATGCAGACATAACAATGACACTTATTATTGCAGAATAATAAAAACATCCTATTACATGGTAAAATTATCTATCAATTTATTTTTAATTTTCGAACAAAGAAATCATTTACATTTTCTTTCGACAAACTCCAAGTTTTTCTTCCATTTTTGAACACGAGGATGATTGTCGGGTAATGATCGTTGTCCAATATCAACAGCTTGTTGATGAAATGGACGTGCTTTGAAATATTGACCCATCTTGTTATAGATGAAACCAATATTGCTGTACGATTGAGCCAGATCAGGATGATTGTCAGGTAGACTCTTCTGTCGAATTTCCAGTGCTGTTTTATGTGAGGCAAGTGCTTTAGTATGTTCTCCCATCTTTTCATATACAAATCCAATATTATGGTAGGAGTAAGCTAACTTGGGATCGTCCGGGAGTTTCATCTTTTGCCAAATTTCGATGGCTTTTTCATGGATTGAAAGAGCTTCGGGATAATTATCCATTTTTACAAGAACAGAGCCGATGCTACTGAAGGTAGCAGCCAAAGCTGGACCATTTACAGGTGATGTTTCTAGCTGAATGTTAAGCCCTTTTTTGTAATAGAACCAGGCTTTGTCGTATTCAATCTTCCTTTCATAGACCGAACCGATCTCGTTGAACGAAGTTGCTAAGACATAATCATTGGAGGGGTAGATCTGTTGTTTGATTTCCAATGATTTTTCAAAGAATACAATCGCTTGATCATATTTCTTTTGATTTTTATTGCTCCATCCAAGTTGATGATAAACCTGTGCACGCTCACGATTATTGCTGGTTTCACCGAGTAGAGCTTCATACAATTCTTCCGCTTTATCAAACTGGCCCAGTTTCATCAGTAATTTTCCTAATCGATCCCATCCAGTCGATCCTCGAATATCAGTACGCATTCGTTCCGTAAGAGCACTTAATTGTGCATCGTTATCGGTAGTCTGAAAGAGATCTACATGCCATAAGCGACTGTTTTCATTACTTTCAGTCATATTACCAATACGAAATACAGTATGCATCGAAAATAATATTTCATCTTCTGCATCATAGTGACTAACATCGCGAATCGAAGCATACGGAGCTGATTTGATCGCAGAATCAATTTTAATAACAAAGACAATACTGACTAAGGTATGATTTGCAAGAGCACTACGTGCAAAGATCTGGGCAACCTTAATATCTTTGCTAGTAGATAAAAAATTGTTGAAAGACATTAATCCACCTTGTGTGTTTTGCAGTTGGTCGAAATCTGTTTGAGATAAACTTTGACCTCGGTACACAGTCCAGTGTTTCGACTGATAACATTTATTATATTGTTCCGAGTGTAACTCGACAATCTGTTCATGAAGATCTCGAATGAAGAAACCCATTTTAATAATCGTATCAACTTCCATCATTCGTAAAGCACGATTAAGTAATGAATAAAGGCAACATTCATGTATGTACCACCATATCGGCGGACGCTGATCATAATTCATCTCAAATTGATCAATATTATTCAACTGAATAGTATTATCCGCAAAATTTTCTCGATAATATTCGGTAAACTTCTTCGTACGTTCTTCTGTAAAATCGATGGTCAAGAGAATTTCTTTTAGGATCTGGGTATACATGAATGTTGGATCTAATTGATCAATATTTTGATTGCATTTCTGCGAAACAAAACTAATGGAAATCGTATCTTGATCACATTTCTGTGCATCTTCTTTCAGTGACTGACACATGGCTGAAATAGAAGCGAATGTATCCATTACTTTAGGCCATTTTTGTATCGACTGCTGGTACAGGAATTCATGTGGAGAAAAAATATAGATAGAATTGATTTGAGGAATATTATGGATGACAGGGATAAGGTGCTGACAAAGTTTAGCGGAGATAATCAGCAAAACCTTTTCCTCTTGAATCTCAGTGAGAAAGTCGATGCATTCATCGGCATTAGTAAACATATGGATAGTATTGATAAAACTTTTGAGTTCGGTAAGAGATTGCTCATTTATTTCCTCGATGTTAGAAATTAACCCAACAATAACGAAGTTTTGAACGATACGGGAACTAAATGGTCCATGGAGTTTTGACTTCTGTTTAGGCCGTACTATACCAACGAAATGCCAGTTTTCCATTTATTCAACTAAATCCGTATTGTATTATAGACAGATGTTGTCGGACGAAGATTTTTTTTATTGTCGCTTACACTTGCTTGTTTGGGTATATTTCTGTCCGTCGTCGTGTTGCCATCATAACAGGCAGCAGTAAAGAGAAAAAATAACTGGCAGTAGAGAGAACGCAAAAGAAATGTAAGAAATTATTTAGAATATTAACATCATTTGTGTTACTCTTTCGCCTTTCCTTTGTTCACATCATTATACGTCGATGAAAAAAATAGAATTAGAAAATTCATCAGTTGAAGCCAAATTAACCACATAGTATATTTATTATATTTGATAGAAGACAAAAAGAAAAATATACACAATTAACAAGTTTGTAAAAGAATTTCAACATAGTTAGTACCATAATTTGCAACAATTAAGTCATATAAACCATCATTATTGATATCTCCAATAGTCACCGATTTTGGACGAGCATTATAACCAAGAGCATATGAATTTAATTTTGAGAAATTTCCTTTATTCGAACCAATGAATACAACTATTTCATTGCTATTAAAATTAGTAACAGCAATATCTAAATAATTGTCATTATTTAGATCTTTGATAGATATCGAAGAAGTGGAATATATTGATAGTAGAGTAATAGTTCCATTTCCATATCCTTGAAGGATGTGGGTGTAATTAGTTGAAGAATAGACACACACCCATCTGAGAATGAATTTCATTAACAGAATACCGTACTTCATAAGTATAAATTTCATGAGAAGCAGATCAGTAAATCGCTCCAAGACTATGATTTATATTGATACAAAATGAACTGTCTTCTTGAAACTATTGTCTAAAGAAAAAATATTTTGAATATAGATAAAATTTTCAATAATATTTCTAATCTGTTTGAATATGTTGATTTAAGATAATTTAGACATTTACAACAATACTAGTTAAAATGCAAATTTTTATTTTAATCAATGAAAATCAAATACATCAGTAAATGTAATATATCGATAATTTGATTCTATTTCTAAATGATTATATCTATTAATTAAAATTCGATAGAATTACATTTTGATTCTTATTTTTTTTATTATAAAATACAAAAATGTAATTGTTGTGTATTCTTTGTTTTTGAAATGAAATTCGATTGTTAGAAATTATTTCTGATGAATTACCTTGAGAAAAATAAAATAATAATTGAATTTTTGTTTTTCTTTCCAAACATGGGAAATTCTCTTGATTGTATTGTATAAGTTAAACATATTACAAGATCAAAAATTCATTACTTTGATGTACAACAAAATTACTATTGATCTAAATATGAAAATTGAATAAAATAATGGGATTGTGATTAAATTATCATTTATTTATACATATAAACATAACGAAGAGTTTTCGGATTTACAGATTCATTCTCGTAATATAACAATGGAAATTATTTTATTATAATTATTTGCATTCATATTGAATTATTAATAACTGATGATGGATTGGAAGATTCGCAAGCTCTTCATTATGTTCATATTTATATAAATGATGATTTAACCACAAAAAATGAGTCTCTTTGATCTAAACATATAAAACTATCGAAAATATTTTAGATTTAAATATGATTGTTTATAGATTTACTATAAAGTATTTTTTTAGTGAAAATAAAACATTTTTATTCTTTTAGAAATCAATGACGGAAAAAAATATACATTATTTGGTATTTTTATTAATTAAAAAACAAAATTGAAAAATATAACCAAATAAAAAATAGATAAAAAGTAACATTTATTTACGAATTACGTTATATTATCGATGGTCATTATTTATCGATCATAATTTATGTTTTAATGCATCTAGACGAAAGAAAACCCCCATAGACATATTTTATTCTATACATAAAATGCTCGAAGAACAGAATAACAAAGGCAACAGGCAAAGGACTATTATTTTTCTCACCTTATAATATCGAAATATATTTGGTTCTTATCATAAATGAAGGTGAATTTTATTTGAATTTTTTCGTGAGATGACAAAATACTTTGTATAATTTATTCAAATATTCCTCTTAAATAAGTTTATTTTTTATTCAAGAATTTATTTGATAATCTTATCGCCAAGAATAAATCGATAGATTACAAAATTCTCTCTGATATTGATCGCTAACTAACAATATAAAAAATAAAAGAATATGAATACGTTTGTTTGTTTGTTCTCCTCTTTATCAATAAATGAATAATGTGAGTATATGGTTATTGTTGTTTTGAATAGTGAAATAATAAACATTTATATCTATGGATAATGAGTATGATTGAAACGAGTTTACTGTTTTCGTTTGATATATATTTCATCAACTGTCGACAATATATTTTCAATTTTGAAATCAGCTTTTTTGTTCATTTATGAGAGTTGAATTCTTTGTAAGACGAAATGGATAATTAGTTGATCATGTTTTATATATGATTGATGACTCGATCAATATTATCTTAGACAAACCTATATATATTGACATATAATGTTCGATGGTAACTATATAATGAAGTAGATATTGATCTTTTCAATTATTTATGTCGACAGATAAATACTATCTGAGTGATAGGTATGCTAGTCTTGTGTTGAATCTGCTTGAAAATAAGTGTGCATTGATTCAAAGTTGACACAGTTAATTAGAATGATAATTTTGTTCGATTAAAAACAAAAATCGTCAAAGAATTTAATACTTTTTTGTTGTTTTTCTACAAAATAATTTTTTAAAATCAATTCTGTCATTCTTTATTATCTACGCAATATTTTATAGTTATTCTCAATTCATTATCGACATTCTGCGTATATAAACAAAATCACCTATGAATGATGATATTTATGAATACCACACCGTGAATAATTTTGATTAAAAATTGTATCTTTTGTTCGTTCTTTGATTTTGCCTATTCATAATGCATATTAGACATGAAATAATATGATCGCTTGGACATAATGTAAACCCCCCCCCCTATAATAGAAGCCCACCCCATATTAGAAGCCCTCCCGTATTAGAAGCCCACCCTGAGATGAGCAACGTGTCTGACGTATTAGAAGCCCCCTAATTTTTCCAAAATTTTTTTAAAATTTTTCATAATTTTTTCGAATTTCCCTGCTAAAGTTGCTAAAATTTCTCGATTTTAAGGTGAAATTTCGACTAACTCCTATCTAACTATGCTTAAATCTGAAAAAATTGCAAAAAATCTTCTGAAAAACTCATGAAAACCTTGAAAATCTCTAAAAACTTTCCGAATCGGTTTCCTTATCATAGTCTATGAAAATTTTTTGGGACTTAATAGAAGCCCCCTCCAAAAATTATAAACGGTAGCCAAATTAGAAGCCCAGGGGGCTTCTAATATGGGGGGGGGGGGGTTTAGATTATATCGCCTACATTTTGAACTGACTTTGATTTACATTTGGACAAAATGTCATTCCATTAGCCTTTCGAAATATTATTTAGCCGTCATTATATATAAAAGAATGATAATAGCCATTAAAACAAATATTTTTCATAAGAAAGAAATTGTTTTTTTTATATTTTCGGTTTGTATTTATATGTTTATATAGAAAGTCGTTATATTTTTGATTTCTAGAAATGTATTTTGTTAAACAAATATTAAGATTTGATGATCAATAGTTTCAAATAGTTTAGTTTCGAGAAATAGATGAAAGATCTGTTATAGACATACACATGTATATATGATGATTTATTTTTGCGTTCTAATCAGTTGTTCATATATATATATTCTCTTGTTTCTTTCTTTTTTGCTCTTTTGACCTACTCAGTTCTTCTCCATTATATCATTGTGAAGCAAAAGAAGATATTGTCTTCTCCCTGTATAAATACCTCATGTTTTTTTCTAATAATCAATGATTCTCCATGAGTCATCGTTTTTCCACTATTTTACTGTGTCATATGAAATTAAATAAGAAACACAGGAGAGTCAATTGATTTCTTTAGTTATTGTCTTCGTAATAGTAAAATGTTATTAACTATGGTACAATCAAAAGTCATATCAACACTAACACACAACAAATGTAAATACACATGCCGTGTATATAGTTCGTATCATTTGAGTGTTAAGTTTTTACTAATCGATTCCAAGATTAGACAACGTATCTGATGTATATGATAATATTCTGCAAATTTCTTTTAATTATTATTTATTTACTGGAAAATCTTTTCTGACTATAATACATAATCTATTCGAACGAGGTATACAGTTCAGCAGTGAATTTATTCGATATGCAGTAACATCGTTTTTTTGCTATTCAACCTTTTTTCTTTATCTATTTACTTTAATATGGAAAAATTGTAGGATAAATTTGAGAATTATATTTATTACGATTTAGTTGCTTAAATATTGATTCAAGTTTATTTATTATTGACTACAATTGAATTTTAACATCTAACAAATGAGTATCAAGATTAAAATAAGCGATTAGAATCAGTAGTATCTCAGGAGAAATAATTTTGTCAATAATTTCATGTCATTTTCGACATATAATAGACATTCTTGTTTAAATACTTGTTTTCAATACTATTTAACAACTGATATAGTTGAGTTTTCTAAAGATTCATTTAAATATGGAAGTACAAAGATGTGTTTTGGGTGTGATAGTTATTGGACTTATTAAAAATAGCTGTTATTTTGATGGATATTATAGTAAAATCATGTAGAACCGTTGGAGTTTTATTGATATTTACAATTTGTTATTATCGTATGTAGATTTTTGAAATCGTTCAGTTCTTCGAGAAAGTCTTTTCTAATAAATAAATTATCCACTAGTCAATCCATGCACTATTTAAATGTGTATACGCAAACATAAGCATTCGGTAATTTTTAGTCACATTTATTTTTTCTAAAGAGTTGTTTCTCTTTCAGATTGAATTAGTTTTCTATAATGGATGAAATCATACAAACCGAAAACTCATCTTCGACTCAACAACAACAACCTTCGTTAGAAGAAAAAGTTGATGATTGGCATATTGACAATTTTATAATACAAAGCAAAATTCCTAAGCTATTAAATTCACGAATGACTTGTATTTGTGTATATCCCTTCATCACCATGTCGATGACTGTTGGGTGTGGGTGCGTTTTACTCTTATCTCTTTTCATTCTCACCCATACCTATATTCTTTTCCTGTCAGATATATATGAGTTTTTTTCATGTGGATATTGTACACCGTCCAAAGACTAAAGGCTACAAAAAACAAATGTTTCGAAACAGTAAATGGTTATGTAGTAGGGGACAAAAAACTGCAACGTGGATCCACATAGATCCCACAATAGTAACCGAGGGATATAGCAAGCTAAAAGTAGAAGAAAATTCTTAATAGTTTTCTTTGTATTTTATAATCTTAATGTAGAAAAATTAAATTAACCTGCATGCATGTAACATTACCAAAAATTGGTAATTGTCGTAAAAGTAATTCACATGCACGTTCATCATTACATTCATAACATTTATCCAAAGAAATTGCTGCATATGTTTCAAATTCTAATGCTTGAAGTTGAAATTTATCTGTCATATCAACTGAATGAGATAATGAAGCATATTTTTTAAATATAGCTGAAGCTATTAAAGCTGCACATATACGAGATCGAACATGAAGAAATAATACTTTAGTTATTTCAGGCATATCCATAAAAACAGACCATAGAAAAAGATCACGGAACATATGATGTTTTGTATATTTACTCTGTGCATGTGTAAGTTGTCCGTGAACACGAATAGATGTTAATTCATCGATATCTTCATGTGCTGATACACAACAAGTACACATACGATTACTTAAATCGATTTTAAGACGATTTTTAAAACTATCATCATTAGCGGAATAAACTGAACCAAAAAATGAACCAATAAGTTTATTTATTCTGTAATCAAGTTGTTTTATTGATTCAAGTGGTAATGTACCAAATGATATCATTACACGACTTTTATGTGCCTAAAAAGAAAATTAAAATAGATATATTAATTTAACGAAAAATAAATAAACAAACCACATTCATTGCTTGATAACTTTTGTTATATAAATTTAAAATAACCAATTGATAACTATAAATATCATCTTTTTCAGCTAATGTTAATGGATCAAAACCAGCACTTAAAAAATATTCAATAAATGTTGCACGATTTTTTTCAAGAGATTTTAAGAATAATGCTTTTTGTCGTGCTATATCAGCCTAAAATAAATCATATACTTATATAAAGATCATGGAATGGATTTCTTCTTGATATTTACCTTCATAAAATCATGTTTTTTCCTTGCCATTTCACCTTGTCGTGCTTGTAATATTGGTAAGACCCCATCGAAATAATTCCATTTCAATGCCAAATCTACGAGTTTATCTTCATCATTTCGACGTTGTTTTACTTGTTCTAATAATTCATTTCCATTTTGTTTCGTATTTTCAACACTTTTTTTCTTATTTTTAGCTATAAATCAATGAAAACAAATAAATAATAATAATAATAAAAGAAAACGTTTTATGTCTAAATATATACCAGTAAATATTGCTTTAAAAATTCTTTCAGACACATTTTTATCACGATCCAAAGAGAAAACATGTAAGAGATGACGATGTTCTTCTTTAATATTTCTTGAATTCGTTTTATTGCTGAACTTTTATCTGAATAAGCAATATTAGGATAAAATCGATCAAGTGCTTGTTCAACTTCGTTTTTAGATGGATCCCTTAAAACAGATATGTTTAATATATACAACAAATAAAGTATTATATATTTTTATTACCAATCTTGAGTTCCATCAGGATTAGATGTTTGTTCGACTAATGTAGCCAATACATCAGCAATACGACCACTACCCTATATCGAAATGATTTCAACATAAATATTAGAAATATGAAGATATCATATACAAACTTGAATTAAAACAATAGGTCGTTCTCCATGAATATCATTTTCAAGAATTTCAAGACTACCTAGGCCTCCTTCAACAATAATTGTTATTGATTAACCTTTATATACACATATATATTAATAATTCAAAATATTATTAAAATACATACATGCATGTTGATCTTCTTTATCTTCACATGCTTCAGTAACAAATTGATGACGTTGTGAATCACTAAGATATTCATTTAATCGACCACTATCGAATAGAATACAATGTGTATGATTCAATTCAATTGTCTCTTTATTTTCTTGAGCACTTTCTGGTATTTGTCGTTGACATAATGGTCGTGGAGATCCCTTTAATATTAAAAAAATATATTCTTTGTAAAATAATCTATTATACATACTTGTGATGCACCTTTAAGTTCAAGACGTGTAGTTTCATTAATAGTACCCCACATAGTCATTCCAATACATTTAACTTTATTTGAATATTCTCGTAATAAACGATAATGTGAAATACCTTCACCAACTAATTTTGATACACCATTATTGATACCAGCAGTAAGAATCCATGCATCTAAAATAAATTTCTTAATATAATAAAAATGAAAAAATTTGTTTTTTATTATTTACCAGCCATAGTAGCAGCATCAATAACCCCTCTAATAAATTCTTTTTCAAGTCGTTCTGTCATTGTAAAATATTTAGCACCTCCATAAACACTAATAATTAAATCTGGTTTTTGTCCACCAGAATCTTCAAGAACTAATTGAAATAAATCTTTGATTGCTACTCGACTATCAACTCGAATAAATTTACATCCAACAGATTGTAATGTTCCATAGACATTAATAGGAACTTTTGTAGAATGACTTGCATTATCAAGAAATTTCGTTGGAGGTTCCCATGTAGTATTTCCATTTGCAGCCGCTTTAGATTGTAAACATTCACCAATTAAACTATGACGACGAATCATACGATCACAAGGACATAATTTATCTGATTCAGTTGATAAACTTGAATTAATATTGAATATACTACATGTACGTGATTTTAATTTTGTTTCACTATGACGAATAATAAGATCTTCCCATGATGATGATATATCACTCATTCTCATCTATATTTTTATAGGATTGATTATTTATGTACAAACCTAAAAAATAGATTATATCATTCCATATAGAATACTTAACTAGAAGAAAGTTATGTATACTGAAGAAGAAGAAAATGCTAACTTAAAATTTACATATATATTTACAACATTCATCATAGTCATTTTTACAGATATAAAACAAATTCAAATCTTAAGAAAATATTTATTTTGTTATAAATGCAATAGAATATTTTTATGTGCAAATATTTCAGAAAAGCAACGTGCAGCTGTTGTCATATGGTGACTTATTCCTTGAGAAAAAGTGCGTATTTTTTCAGGAAAAAAGAAAGAAACATGGTGCATAATTATATTTAAAAGTTTTATATCAGTCTTTAACCCCGTTACGGATTGAAGGGGTATATTTACGTCCGACTTTGAAGGAATAGACCGAAAAATATATAGACCTTTTATCATGCAATTATAATTATAGATACTAGCGCACCAAATGAATACTTCACCACCATCACAGCCTAACCTGACTATTTATATACTGTTTGTACTCAGTCTATTCTTTTAAAGTTGTTTTCTGTAATCATTACACTGACGTTAATACAACAATGCATAATGTCAGCGAAAATGAGTATAAAATAATGAATCTGTGAAACTAGTAAAGCAATCTCATGCGATGCACAAAAGAGAATATATCTTTTATTTGTGATATTTATAACGGTAAACTTTCTATCTATAAATACATATATTCTTTAACGTAGTATTAAAATCATGATTACATTTGCTCAATGGATATTCATATAAAATATATTGACAAACCAATGAAAATCATTTATAATATTATCATTTCTGTCTTGATATATATTGCATAAATAGGTTTACTATTTTGAAAAGTACGATATGCATTTGAAACGTATTAATTTTATTTTATTCCTTAAAAATAAATAGTTTTCACGTGAAAAAATATAATACATTCATCTTCAGATATAAATATAAAAACATGATATGTCTGTCTAGAGATAAATCTGTTGTTACAATATTTAAACTTTTAAAAATTAACAAGAAAAATCTTCTTACACAGCTTTTAATACTTACCAAACGTTTTTCTTCTATTATAACTACGGACTTTACCGTAGAAAAAAAGTTAGTGAGTTATTAGATGAAATTCTTTATAATAAAAAACACAAAATAATCATTTTAAAACTTATCTAATCTTTTTTTATGTATTGACCTTTTTTTAATCTTTATTATTCTTATGCTGATTATAAAATTTCCCGTACAGAAATTCCATTTTCCCTATTATAAAATATTATGCAAATACATCAATAAAGATTTTTCAAACACGTTTCAATAAGTTTATATTATAGATAGACTCTTTGCATTTGTATAAAATATTTTAATCAATATTCAAATGAAAAATTATCTTCGTACGTCATTGTTACCTTAAGGATATAATATTTGATTATTTACATGATCATGTTTTTGCCTATACTCATCCATAAATCAAAAGCATGTTATTTATTTCCAGTAAACAATTTCCCAATACGCATATGTCCCAGGCAAAATTAAGTTTTAGGCAAAATTAAACAGGCAAAAGTTGCTTTTCTTTCCGCGCGAAAATTTGAATTTTGTTTTTTTTTGGTCGAAAAAAAAATATCGAAAAATATTTTTCTATTATAATAAAATAGATTATTTGTATAGTATCGTCCAACAAAAAAAACATATTAAGAACAACTAATAAAAAATTAAGCGATTCATTGTACCATATATTTTTTCCAATTTTTCTGTGCTCGTCATTTATTATATACTAATTTATTCAACGTTTAGTATTATAAAAATATAAAATAATTGGTTGTCTCATCTCATAATATATTATTACATAGTTTTCCTAAAATTATTATTCCCATAAATTTTCTATATTAAAAATTTTTGCTAAGATCTACTAAATTAAATGTTTATGTCGCTTGTGTAAATGAACTGTATTCTATTTATCAAGGTTCGTTACTATGAAACACATAATGATTAAACATAAGCTATGACGACATTTTTAATTAGATAAATCGATGTATTTTGTTTTTATAATTAAAATATTACTATTCGATGGAAATATTTAATGAGAAAATAATACACAATCGCACGTCTCCGTTGCCTTATGTTTATTTAACTACTGACTTTCATTTTTTCTTGAATGTGATCGTAAATTTTAAAATCTGTTAGCATATTTCTTCTTTGATTTTATCATCACACGTAATAAACATTATCTAACTGAAAATATTCATGCCTTTTCCTATATAACCGATTCGACAAAATACTTATGAAATCACAATCACAGAAGAAAAAAATCTTCGTAAAACTGTCTTATATTTACAATATTATTTTTTATCAATTACGATCAATGTTTTAATCTTATTGCCATAAAAAAAATATAATATAATAAATACTCAACAATTCATTTCTAGCTAATAATCAATGTCCCCATGTCCCCATTATTAAAAAATACAATATAACAAAAAACGAAAATTCAATAATTCGTTTTTCAGCCAATAATCAATGTCCCCATGTTCCCATCATTTAAAAAAAATCAATATATTTAAAAATAAAAATCAAACAAATTTAGTTTTCTAGCAAATAATCGATGTCCCCATGTCCCCATTATCAAAAATAAATTCAATATATTTAAAATAAAAATCAAACAAATTTAATTTTCTAGCAAATAATCGATGTCCCCATGTCCCCATCATTTCAAAAAAATCAGTAAAATTAAAAATAAAAATTAAACGAATTTCATTTTTCAACCAATAATCAATGTTCCCATGTCCCCATTATCAAAAATAAACTCAATATATTTAAAATAAAAATCAAACAAATTTCATTTTTAGCAAATAATCGATGTCCCCATCTCTCCATTATTAAAAAAATACAATATAACAAAAAACGAAAATTCAACAATTCATTTTTAAGCGAATAATCAATGTCCCCATGTCCCCATTATTTAAAAAAACAATATAATAAAAACGAAAATTCAGCAATTCATTCTTTAGCCAATAATCAATGTCCCCATGTCCCCATTATCAAAAACAAATTCAATATATTTAAAATGAAAATCAAACAAATTTCATTTTTTATTCAATGATTAATGTCCCCATGTCCCCATTATCAAAAAAATAGTTAATATATTTAAAAACGAAAAACTAACAAAATCAATTCTACGTAATCGGAAATACTCTATTATTATAAAAATTCTTCTTAAAATCTACATACAATTTATTATTAGCGGAGATATGATAATTTTATAAAACTAAAACGAACGTTCTTCTAGTTCTATTTATAAATAGCTTATAGCTATAAAATACCACAAAAACTTCGAAAAAAAATTATTTTATCAATTTTAAACGTATTACAAACTCAACTAAATTCCAAACTTATCTGCGACAAATATAACTTGCCAACTCTACATCTTTCTAAAATTAAATTCATTTGTTATTGAATTCAGCGTAAGAACTTTATAACTTTGAAAAATTTTAAATAGTAATAACAACTGAATTATTTTCGGAAAATTTTTTAAAATTATGATCATAGAATCATTTTAAAATCAAGTTTAATTTTGCCTAAACCTTAATTCTGCCTGACACACATACATCATTTTTCAATAATAAATCTAAATAAAAAAAAAATACTCATTAATTCTTTACATAATAAATTGCTAGTGTGACGTTAAACTTAATACACAAATAATATTTCTCTAAAGACTTTAGTTTTCGATACTTGAATCATAATATGATTAAAAATTGGCTGAGATGTTTCTCAAGAGATTTTAACGGTAAATAAAACTACGATGAAAAATTTTTCTTCTGAGTTATGCTTACATATCAATAAAAGTTAAATCAAAAGCAAAATATACAAAAAAATTCTAGTTTTTGTACAACGAATACTTCGATATTTTTAATTCTAATCATATTTATTATTAGTAATTTTACTACTGCTGAAATTCATGGTAAGTGCATATGAATTAATTAAATTTTTATAAAGATATTATTTTTAAAGAATCTGATGGAAAAATTCTTTTGAATCGTTCAATATCATCATTGGATTCAAATGGTCATTATCGTTTACCTAATTATGAATTTCTATGTATACAACAATTATCAAAGTGTTCTAAACATGATTGGTCATTAATATTTCAATTAGAACTTAATCCAATAAATATTTTTGAACGTGAACGTAAATATTTATTATTTAGTGGTGGTGCACATGAACCACATAGTGATGGAATATTAATTTATTTATATCAATCAAAAAATACGTCATATCTTGATATTGATTTTAAAGAATTTCATAATGATCAAATTGCATTTTATTGGCAAATTGAAGCTGATTTAGAAATCAATAAATCGATTGATGTAGTAATAACTATTGAAAATCATGCAACATCAATTGGTCAACATCATCAAATGACAATTTTCTTCGATGGATATTTATATAAACAAACCGAAGTAGAAAAATATACAGAATTATATGTATTTAAATATGAGAAATTACATTCAACATCAATAACTATTTATGGAAATGATTCCGGAGTAGCTAGATTTGATAATATGATATATTATGAAAGAATTCTAACAGATGAAGAAATTGCTAATGGTTTGAATTTATTTATATATAATAATAAGATTTATTTGAGCAAATATTATTTTATTTTCTCAGAAAACAGTAACATTGGGATGCTTGAATGATAATGACCGTCCTCATCAATATATAACACCTGAAAATTTTAACAATCGGCAATTATGTCGTAGTGAATGTCATAATCGACGAATGAAGATATAAAAATTTTAATTTTTGTTTATGTTGATGTTGTCTATATTAGAATAGATTTACCATTGAAATTTATCTATCTTTCACCTGATAGTCCTAATTATTAAACTTCTCAAAATTTTTCTGTACAAAAATTTGGTAATAAAAATTGTTTTGTTCTTAAAACAAAACAAAACTAATAAATATTTTTATATTTTCTTAGAAAGTATACCGATAAATTGTACACTTGATTTTGGTGATGGATATCGACAAACAAATGGTACAGATCGTCATCAGTATTATACAGCTAATTTTTCAAGAGATTATACACGTTGAGGAGAATATACTATATTTGTTCGATTGTATAATTAACTTAGTATAAATTTTACACAAATAACACGAATTGTTCGACGAGAAAAATGATTACATATATAGATCTAATGGAAACATCAATAGCAACAAGATTTAATTTAATATCAAATGAAGATTATTTATTTCGACGTATGAACTGTTTAAATTTAAGAGATACAATTATAAATGAAGAAATGAAATTATACCAAATGAAGTAAGGTGAAAAAAAATTCAGTTATTGATTGTAATCGATTATTGATTCGATCTCCTTTGTTTGAAATTGAGCTTGTCCTATTTGACGCATTTTTTCAGATTTATGAAATGCAGTAACTAGATCATTCCATTCCACACAAATATTACATTCTTCTCGTTTGAGTTTACCCAGATCAGTTATGATATTCTGAAAAAAGATAATCACGAAGTTTAGAAGTATTGAATATTATAATGCACTTACATCATAAGCTCGAGCAAATGCTTCGGAAATGGCTTCTTGAACTATTCCTGCTATATCTGCAGCACTGTAATTATTTGTTATGTTAGCAAGTTCTTCAAGATGACTTGTTAATACATTTGATGATAGATTACCAGATTTTCTAACACCGCGAAGATGATAATTCATTATCTCCAATCTTTCGCGTGCGTTCGGTAGGTCTGGAAAAAAACATTAAATTTTTATCTATAGTCTAATAAATATCATCAGTATAAACTAACCTATTTTAATTTGTAAATCAAATCGACCATGACGAAGTAAGGCTGGTTCAAGCATATCAAAACGATTGGTTGTACCTAAAATAGAAATATACTTAATTTTTTCTTTAACTTCTATTCTTTCAATTACCGAAGACGATAATGTTGTTTAATTTTTTTTCCCCATCTAGCATCGTCAATAATTGAGTCACGATGCCGTTTCGTGTTTCACAAGCACCACTCTAAAAGATAATATATTAACAATGTTATATTCTATTTATCGACAAATCGTAGATTGTCGAATATAATTTTTATTGAAACTTACATCTGATGTTCGCTTTCTAAATAAAGCATCCATTTCGTCGAAAACAATGACGTGTAGTGGACTTGAATCACCTTTCTGAATATATGAAAAAAAATTATAAAATTGAATTATAATTTTACAATATTAATTACTTACATTTTCTTGATCGAAAATAGCTTCTTCAAAGAGCTCTCGAACTGCTTGCTCTGATTTGCCAAACACCGACTTTATTAGTTCTGGACCATTAATTACTTTTGGTTCAAGACCAAAATACTCGCACAATGCACTATAAAATAAATTTAGAAATATTGACAAGATAAAAGCTAATTTAGAAAACATACAGTATAGTGCTTGTTTTGCCTGTGCCAGGTGGTCCATGTAAAATAACACCACGAATATATTGAATTTCTATGAAATATACATTTGAGATAATGTGATCATCAAGTAGATGATACTTACTCATTTCTCTACACATATCGGACGGAAATTTTCGTGGTCTGAAAACTCGTCGAACAATTTCTTCAATTGCTGATGTGCAACCAGCAAGATTAAGTTTTTTGTAATCAATCTGCGCCTTCTTGTCTATCACTGATGATTTGACACCTTCTACACGATATTTATGATTTAAATGAAGACGACGCAGCTTGCTCTATTAAAGAAAACAAAAAAATAGATTGAAAAAAAATATCAATGAGCCACAATCATCTATATCATCGATAGAATATATTCATATGTTTCTGTCTCTTTCCAATTAACGATTGCTTATTTTCTCTCTTTCCAATTAACGATTACTTTTTTTTCTGTTTCCAATTAATGATTACTTATTTTTTAGTTATGTCATCACGATTTCTTTTTTCCATTGAATTGAAAATTTATTTCATCGAAGTTAGAAGAAACAATGAAATTTTAGCGAGATAAATAATTTCTATGTTTTGAAAGTTTTACAATCTTCTCCTTACATAATAAAGTTGCTATTGACTTTAAATGATCTTTCAATCAAAAAAGACGATTATAACGATGAAGAAAAAAAAAGAAAGGCGACAATGTTGTCGCTTGACGATAATTAGTCAGCCAAGATAATGAATGAACAGCGTGAATTTTAATGCAGTCAATATTGTGGCCAAAGAGTGAAATAGAAATGACTAATTAATGCTCTTCTTACCTCTTTTTCGTTGATTAAGATATAGCCATTTGTGACATATGAATTCATTATTAATCGAAATCGATGTTGAGTGCCATTCGATTTCGTTATTTGTATTTCTCTAAAAATAATGACAAATAAATAATACAATTCTTATTGTCTAAATTAGTTTCTTTTCATCTCTTCATGTCGGTAGCAAATAATAATCGATAAAGAAGATGTTTAATCGATCTCTGAACTATTTTTTTTTATTATTCTCTTGAATAATTTTTGAAAATTTTTTCGTAACTAATATAATAGAGGACAAAACATAAACTTTTACTTACGAATATGGTCTTAATTCCTGTACATTTGAATTAATAACAACAGCATTTTCGAGGCCTGGTTCATTTGTTCGTTGTACTTTGAGAATGACCATGATGAATTATGTATGAATTGAAAAATTGAATGTTGATTAAGAAAAGATGACGACTATTTATACCACCGAGAAAAGAAAATAAGACAATTATAGATAGTTATCACTTAAAACAAATTTCGTGATAATAATCCCATTAACATTTGATATTTGTCAAATCAGATAAACGTCTTGTGATAATTATCAAAGTGAATTTTTCCCTCACTGATACAAATGATATTTTCACGCATTCTCTATCATTGAAATGGCTTATCATGTATTCAATCAGATTATCAAAGATAAGCCAATCAAGCAAGCATAGAAATTTTTTCGTATAAATAGTGTGATTATTTACGTGTAGTGCATTATAAAATCAATTCATTATCTGCACTGTTGATTAATACATAATCCGCCCATTTCAATACTATAGGTATGTAAAACAATATTTGGTATATACTTTGTTACTACTCACCATATAGAATTACAATATCGAAAATGCTGTTGCGATCAAAAAAAATTACTCAAACATGCGAAACCACTACAATAAAGCAATCTGTTCAGAAACGACTAATACGGAAACTAGTTACAAGAGGTGAATCTTTATGAATACAAAATCTAGTAACTCAATGTTACCATTAATTTGTTATTTTAGGACAATATGAATTTGAAATTGAAGTTGAAGAAGAAATACTGGTACAAGAGGAGGAACAAATAGATCAACTTCAGAAGGTAGAAGAAGACAGGGAGGAGGCAGAAGAAGTAAAGGAGGAAGATGTAGAAGAAAAAAAAGAGGTCGAAGAAGAAGAAGAAGAAGAAGAGGCCGACGAAGAAGAAGAAGAAGAAGAAGAAAAGATACAGATCGAAGAAGATAACGAGGAAGAAGAAAAGAAACAGGTCGAAGAAGAAAAAAAACATTACAATCTACGAAAAAAAAGAGAACCACATGTTCAAGTTCAAGCTCCAGTACCAAAACCACGTTCATGTCGAGCTATCAATAAAGCGTAAGTAGCTTTTCTTTTAGATAAGAAACGGATAAAAGAAAAAAAATCTAGTGGAACGACTTGCATACTATAAATATTTTTTCACATAGAACTGAAGCTGATTCAAATTCCTTGGTTAAATACGAAACGGAGGAAAATCAAGCGTCATCATCAACTCGAACACTTCGACCAAGATTACAATTAGCAGCGCCTGCTGTTAAACCAAGAAAAATATATACCACAACAACGAGCACGTAAGATTCATTTCTTCAATATTATAAAAATAAATACGATTATTGTTTTTAGAGAGATGTGCACCATTCAATATACTAAACTAAAAGAGCAGATTGAAGAACGTATTAACACACATATTCAACGGGAGAAAGCTGCAGGCTATTTGTACAATTCGAGTAATATTTTTATATCAACTCATATTTTTATGTAATTTTTCTTTCTCAATTTAGAAAAACAACTTGACATCAATGAATTATTGACGTCATTAGATGAACTGAGTGCGCACCCAAAATTAAAAAATCTATCAGTAAGTTAATCAAGGCCTTTTTGTATTGAATGAGTGATATTTTCATGCTGTTCGTTGTTATCAGTGTTAGTTAACATATATAAAAAGCGAGAAGAAAAAAAAATCAGACAAGAGAAAGCCCTCAATAGCTGTTTAGAATGTATAACTGTTTTCATTGGATGATAATATATTAGCGACATAAGAATAATACTCATTGGACCAATATATAGAATTAATTATTTTTTTTAGAAAACATTCATTGAACATCAATCAACACAACCACGATTTTTAACTGACCTAGACTTTCAAGATGGAACTCTTGAATGCAAAGAGGTCAATAATAAACCAGCAGTTTATGCAGTTACTATATGCGTACCTGATTGGCTTTACGCTTCCATGAAGTCAGATCCAGAACTTCGCGATTCAGAAGTTTTGGGAACTGCTTGGTTCGATGGCATGGGATCAGTTCATCTTCGTGGTAAAATTGGTGAAGCCAAAAACTTTCATCGTCGTGTTCGGACATACAACAGTAATGATAAAACGAGTATGACAAATAATATATTATTTATACTATAATAATGTAATTTTCGTTTATCATAGGTGGACTAGGGCCGTTATTTGACCACTTAAGAAAAGAAGCAAAGGAATCCAAGGCTGAATTCACCGATTGGGTGAAAGTACGGGCAATTTTATCTGGTGAACGTTTACGTGTGAGTCAAATAATTGTTCACTAATTTAGTTTAATTTAATTTTTCTTGTTCAGGATGAAGAAGAACGTATTAAAATGGAGACACGGTGCTCATTTCTACTTGGAGAAGACGGCAATAGTGGCTATAATTGCGTTGGTCAATTCCACAAATTTACTCATGAGGAAACGGTTGCGCGTGGTGAGTGTTAAACCTATGAGAGAAATGCGAAATAAAAAAGATGTTATTGTTTTTATTTGATCATTTAGGAAAAATTTTACAGAAACGTTTGGATAAAATTGTTAAAGTTGAAAACGGATTACAAATCACGCTAAGGATGCTCAACGGTAAGACTTATTTTGTAATCACGAATTGATATATAATTATAATATTGTATATTATTTAGCAGCGAAAGCCCATGAGACAAGATCGAAACCAATTCCAGGTCCCAATGGTACCATAACAAACAGTTACAAACTTGCTGGTAAGACTTATTTTGTAACCATGAATTGATATGTAATTGTAATATTGTATATTATTTAGGTGCAAAATATAAGGCGACTATGTCAGCAACGTTCATAGATCCTGTTCGTGGTGAAATATCAGGATATGATATTATAAGTAAAGCACATTTTTTACGTTAATATCTCCATATCATTACAACAATGTATATAATTTAGGATCCAAATGTCTTGAAGGCTCAAAAAAGGTGAAGCCACAGAAAGATGGACGTCTTCGAAATGGCTATCAGCAAAAGGGTAAGATTTTTATAATTTTTAATAATAAATAATTAATATATTTTATTCTTTTAGCTGCTACAAGGTACCAAAATGACTCGGCTGAAGCAATAAAGGAAATCGACGATTTCGTTGAAAGAATGAATTTGAAGAAAGAACCTGGTTACGTAAAACCGAAAACACGGGACACGACGCTTTCGAAAACAAGCCAGTATGGATGGCGAGCAAAATGTCCAGAATGTAAAGAAGTTTATTGTGTTACAAATGTAAATAAAAAAAAACCAGATCGTTTGATTCCACCTCGATGCTTTAACAGAGAGAAACACACAAACAAACGGGTCATTTGGTTAAAAGCAAACAATCCGGTAATACGAAAATATACAAAGCAGTGACGATAATGCTTTCTCTTTCTAATATTTTTTTTTCACACAGAATAAATACATGAAATAACACATTTTATTTTTCTCTCAACAAAGATCACGGCAGTATTTGTTTGCTCTATCTTTTTCTTAACAATATTGTAGGCACTATATCTAGTTTATTCTAAAGAGAATGATAGAAGAGAAAAATAAGAAGAAAAAAAAAGAAATAGATGAAGAAGAAGATGATATATTTTTCATCAACGTATGGTGTATATATATATATGTACATGATCATGAGATCACACCATACGTTGAACAATGATACGTAGCGAACGATGATCATGTCATATACAAATATATCGAAAAGGACCAATGAAAGAATATCACACCATATATGAAATATAATAGAATAATTGAGGATGACCTCGATAACAAATATCTATATGCTTCATTTCTTTGAGTGTCGGTGTGATGTAAGAGAAGAGATACCTACATCCTTAGTATCATAGACAATTAATAGATATCAGTCGTTTCATTATTAATTAATAGTATCATTTGATAGTAATGTCTGATGTATTTTTTGAAATAATTTATCTAATGAAAGTTCCTATCGAGGTGTTGAACTATCTTATTTGGATAGAAAATATAAAGCATTGATGTATATCTCAACTAATTGTTTAACAATCTATTATATATTCTTATCAGCTAATTTTCCATCTATCTTTTATCAATGCCAATAACTTTATAGATAAAATTTTACTAGTTTGAGTTAGATATTGGAATGATTATTTAGATTTTTCTTACAGAAGTTTTCTTTAATTATAAAGTTTCGTAGATTTATATGTTCATAGAAAATTCAATTAACTTTTACAAAAATTTTGATATAAATGTAGTCGAATTGATGATTATTACTATACATATATTTTTGTAGCTAACGAGTATATCTTATTGGAAATATCGAAGAAAATAGAAAAGTACAGTGTTATATACTTACTATGATCAAATATTTACTATGTTTATGAGCACATATGGAATTATCATTCATTTATTTACGGAAAAAATTATATTGAGAATCATACTTGTTATATTTATAAATTTGTTGTATGATTGTATTCTCAAAACAGAACCGATAACGACTGTAGCGATGATTAGACTTGTTATCAATAAGCAGCTTGGAATAAAAAATCTCTACTTGAAATATGGTCGAAGAGCTTCATGATCACTATTTTTAAGAGCTCTATTGAGCATGAAATAGAGACTTCGATATGATACATTCTATTCAAATGTATACAAACGAATTGCAGCACTTTCATCAATTGTTAATCCATCAGGTGCTTGTTCTGGTGTTTTATCAAATACTAATTTAATATACAATGATAAATCATCAATGATATTTTCTAATGGGGCACATGCTTTATAAAGTGGTGATAGAGGCTCTTATGCATATTCTATAAAAGGATCAAGGTTTGTTCCAATATAGTTCATAATGTTCGATGTCACCGATTTTTTCCCGATGATATCATCTTCCACAAGTCGACGTTTTTTATGATGCTATCATCCCGAATGTTATCCAAATCTCTCATTACTTTCACATCATTTATATACGATCGATCACTATCAATCTCGACTCTTTTATTCATAACATCGCGATGATCATTGAGCCCGTCATTAACCAGCACGACTGATATCAACTCGAATCGGTCATCATTTCTCATCATTCTTTTGTTCAATATACGATTTTCCATATTTAATTATTGTTTTAATTAATATCGATGCTACAAAAAAGAAACAATTAGAATTATAACCGAAAATAATAAGCAACGAGTCCAGTAGAAATGACTATTTTATAAAAATACAAAATTCAGCTTAATATTGTATTATATTCTAAGCTTACTTACATTTTATCAACTGTTTACAAGATAAATTTTACATAGATATAGGACATAACAACATCAATTATCAGATAAAATCTATATCTAACAAACAATCATGGAATGTAGATAAATGATATTTCGTTTCATCAATAAATAATAAGAAAGAAAACAAATTGATGAAAATATACAGTAAAAAGTATTTCAAATAAACCTATATTATTATCATCGTTATAATTAAAACGCAAATATGAGTAATAGAGAGGTTGATTTGATTGTTATATAATAAAAAATATGTGATACGCCCTTTCGACTCAATGGTCTGTATTTTCTTTCTCGTTGATGTATCTCGTGCTTTTCTTTTCTTTCTTTCGTTATTTTATATATAACAACAGACTATATGCATATTAAAACATACACATCTGATATTTGTTCATAAAGAATATATTATAGATAGATAAATTTTTTTTGTTATTTAGTTCTATTAATATTATTTATTTTTTACAAAAGAAAAACTAAGACGTTTTTGACAAAATATAAAATTTATAAATACGTTGATTTTATTTATGATTATAATTCTTCAAATTAATTTTTATGATTATCTATTATATACTTCTTACATTGATGATTTTTTTATATGCTGAATCTTACTTGTAATATTTATCCTTGGATAATGATATCCAAGAATGATTGAATTATGTATTTTTTAAATAAAGATGAAAGGTAAAAGTTATTAATAATAATGTGAGAAAGGTGTACTCTTATTCTTTTGCTTTATTTATCGTGATTGACAATGCGTAGATTACTTTTCTATCATATAAACAAAAAATCAATTGTACGATTAAGTAGAAGAACCCATGGATGATACTTTTTCGCTCGTCATGTATGTATAAACGTAACGCATAATTTGCGTAGGGTGAGTAACGATGTGTACCTCATTTTCATTTCACACGCTCACTGATATTCACCCACACCTTCAAGATTATTATGATTTTTCGCATGATAAATTTATCTATTTCTGTCGAAGAATGACATACATACTTTGAAATTTACATATTATGTATATATGTATCAATTAAGTGCCGTATTCAAAGTAAATACGTAACATATAATCAACAAAAGAAATATACTCATAGCACATGTTATTTTAATGATAGATGATTTTAAAGAGAAAACGAGATTCTATTTTTATTTTTCAATTATTTACTTCTCGCATAGGATTTACTTAGTAGAAATTCAAAATATCCATAGCAAACAAGAAAATGAATGTTTTCATTTTTATATAAAAAACAACTCTACACAGTTATTTATTATAGTATCCATCGCTCTCTTTCTCTGTTATTTTGTTCAAATTAACATTTCAGTTTTCCATTTATCATAATATACATTTATTATTTATTAATAATAGAGGCATAGTCATATGTGGTTAACATTTCTAATGCACTTTTTCGGACAAACTAGACGAATATCAGAAATTGTCCTTTTGACACTGTTCACATATTAACAAGATCGAATTAGTTCACTGGTCTTCATAATCTGCAACTATTTCCGGAACTATATAATTAGATTTATACGTAATTACAGTCATGTAGATGAAGAATCAAACAAGGTAAGAGATTATACGCATGAATGTATTCTTTGTTTTTTTCTCTCTCCCTGTTTATAATTAGATAAAATAAATTATGGAGAAATATCATAATTCTACAGCTTAATTCAAATACAAAAAAAATTCTGTTCATCATTATAATGTCGACATTAGCAAGTCAATTACGAGAAAGTTTAGTATATGTTAATAGATATTGCTTAATACCCGTATTTATATTAGGTATCATAGGTAATATAGCTAATATGATAGTATTTTGTCAAGGTCGATTGAAAAATAATGGATGTTCATTATATTTTCTTATTGTTTCATTGATTAATATATTTATTCTTTGTTTTGGTTGTGTTGTTCGTATAGTAATTACATTAAGTGGATTTGACTCGAGTCATTTTTCATTATTTTTCTGTAAATGTCGTGTTTATTTTTTTATAGCTGGTCTTGGACTATCTCGATTTTATCTATGTTTAATATGTATTGATCGATGGTTAGTTACATCGTTAAATGCACGAACTCGTCGTTTAAGTAATGTGAAAACTATTCGACGAATCATTCTTGTTAGTACGATTATTTGGCTTTTATTTCATCTTCATGTAGCAATTGGATTTCGTATAGAAATCAGTGCTTATGTTCCATCATCAGATGGATTTTATTCCACATTTTATTTAATTACTGATCTTGGTTTTTCAATTATTCCATTTATTATCATAATTTTATTTATCAGTTTTCGATGTTTTTTTGACCCTGCGGACAAACACCCTAGTTTCCGTGCTGCCAACTCATCCTTTCAGGATTGAGAACAACATTAACTTTACATCGTATAATTATAAAAAAAAGATTAGGAAATAAACGTAATCCAATTGTACATCCAGTTGCACTTGTTGCGAGAAATAATCATCAGTCGAATTCCCAAAATACCATGAATGATCTAGATGAAAGATTATCAAATAGAAATCTTCAATTAATTAAATTAAATATAATTCAAGTAATCTTTTTTATTTTATTAAATCTTCCAAATACAATCAGCAGTGTCACATATCCGAAATGCTGGAGACGCACCGGGAGACGCGAGATATGCAACATAAGGATTAACATACTACTCACTCTCATGACTATATAATTTAACATAGCACAAATCTACTAACCCACGAGAACATATAGAGAGATCCTGAAACTCCCAATCAGACGCCGCGTCTCCCGGTACTTCTCTAAGAGACATCCTGCATC